>CAUJGJ010000188.1:4265970-4275970 GCA_963170055.1 Halisarca cf. caerulea | reverse complement strand
GTCGGCATTGTCTGTGCTTATGATGAAATACGTGCGAGTTCCAAGTCTAAAGCATTCAACAGTCCTATTAATTGCTTTGCTGATCTACGATGTGTTCTGGGTCTTCTATTCATCTTCGATATTCCAAGCTAATGTTATGTTGGAGGTTGCCACCAAGACCATGGATAACCCAGTAAGTGCATGTGCACATTCCTGTGGTGGGGAATGTGGTCACTGGTTGGAATAGTCAAGAAGAAGCCCTAGAGTAGTTCATACACATGGGAATGTACCGCGATTTTGCAATGGCTTTTAGCTAATTGTATCAGTTTATTGGAAACCTCTCAGTATACACTATTTTTGTAAGTCCAAAGAGATATTAATCATGTGCTAGTGGTACTTCATGTTGTGTCTAGTAGTACTTCCTGTTGTGCATACATTAGTAATTTTTCTGTTCAGTCAGGTGTCCTCTGTTGATAAGTGTTGTGCCTCTCTACAGTTTAATGGTGGTTTTCCTTTGAAGGTGGCAGCTGTGGCCAAATCCCTGGACATGCCTGATATAGCTAAAGGAAGACCATCGCTGTCTATTCCAGGGAAGCTGGTTTTCCCAAGGTAGGATCTTCAACTCAACCCTTTTTGCTCTGTTCTAATGCATACCCTTTTCTTTCAGCTCTGTTCATGATGATCACTATGCCATGCTGGGCCTGGGGGACATTGTGAGTTTGATCATTGACAAGATTTATGTCAAAGTTATCACGTAGCTATTTCCTCAGATTTTGCCAGGATTTTTGCTGTGCTTTGTTCGCCGATTTGACCAGATAATTCCTCCTCGGACGCAGCTTAAGTGGACCTTGTGCACTGTTTATAGCAAATTGTCGTACTTTCAGATGTGCTTGCTTGGATATGGGATAGGTAAGCAGAGTTTCTTTCTGTTTTAATTAAAATTAATCTTGTTTGTAACCAGGTCCTGAGCAAGGGGGGTGCCTAACTGAAGAGACTAGTTTTCGAAATTACACATTTATAATTGAACATTTCATTTTAGAGATTTTATCTACATGCATTGCACACCCAGAAAACAACTGATAGCAGTGACCATTTTAATGGAAGAAATTGAGGAATGAGATTCAAAATAGAATTTCTTGATTTTGACCTTTTGAATGATATCATTCCTTTTGGACACATGGTATATTTGGGGGAATCCCCCTGGCTAGACTGCTGGTATAAATGTCCAGGTGTATACAGCTGCTTTTGTAACTTTTTATCACCCCACCCTCTTTGTACTTGTCCTGTGTATCTTTTGTATCTTTTTACTGGGTGCCTAGAGTAGTAGCCTTTTTGGCTAAAGGCCTCCCCAGGTTATATAAGCTTCCGTAACCGTAAGCTACGTCATCCAAATACAATCAGTTTGTAGAGGGTGATGTGCTTGGCATTTTGAGTTTTGTGTGTCTGCTGTGCTGTGTTGAAGTTTGTTGCTTTTGTGTTCTATTTCAGGTTTGGCCCTAGCAAGTCTTGCCTCTGAGTACTATCAGGCCGCCCAACCAGCTCTTCTTTATCTCGTTCCGTGCACACTAATACCACTTGTGATTAAGGCTTTTCTACAGGTATGTATGGTACTTTCTTGGTTACCATGGTTACAT
This sequence comes from Halisarca cf. caerulea, assembly GCA_963170055.1. Taxonomy (NCBI): domain Eukaryota; kingdom Metazoa; phylum Porifera; class Demospongiae; order Chondrillida; family Halisarcidae; genus Halisarca; species Halisarca cf. caerulea. The sequence continues at coordinate 4,274,357 of CAUJGJ010000188.1, read as the reverse complement.
GTGATTCAGCTATATTGTGTGGTTACCATGTGCAGGGTGACGTCCAGCACATGTGGAAAGGACCGTTCTGTGAAGATGACCAACTACCTCCCTCAACACAAGCTCAGCAAAGCATGTCTCGTCCCACAATTGCAGAAGGCCTTCCTGTCTGATTATTGTATATAATTATTATAACAACTTCCACTTTTTACTCCTTCATTTCTATATGAAAAACTTCTTTGTTGTAACATTGACAATTAACATCTAAGTCTGATTTTAATCATCAGTAATGTCAGAATCGTCAATGCTGGATGATCCTGCTTCATCTACTGGAGAGTGTCCTCCAATGTTGCCATGGTTACTATCATCCCCACCTGCAAGCTCCTCATCACTGTCTTCAATGTACTCGACACTTTTATACTTTGAGCTTTCTTGATTTCCAGTCTTCTTTGGAGATCTGTGAGGAAAACTGCTGGACCACTAAACATAAAATATTTGTTGCAAAACTCACTTTGATTTCTTGGTTGTCTTTGGCTTCTTCACTGGTGATTTACTTGAGGTACTAGAATTGGCTTGGTAACTAGCCATGTCTTTCTTGTACTGCTTCTTCAACTCCGCTGCCTTCTCTTCATATTCTCTTTTGTCAGATGAACCAATTTCTTTCCACTTCTCACCAGCGATTTTGGCAATGTCTGTCACACCAGCCCCAGGGTTTTCTTCCCTGATACCGGGCCTGGCATCTTGAAGCCAAAGCATATAAGCAGACAAGGGTTTCTTGGGAGCCTTCGGATCCTTCTTGGATTTTGATGCATCCTAGATTTACACAGCAATAATTACTCATTACATGCCACCATATTGTACACTCAGTAATCCTATCATGCACCTTCCTACGCTTGGATGGTCGGGTAGGTTTCTCTGCTTTCCTCTTTCTAACAGGCTCTTTCTTCTCTTCCTGTTCAGAGTCACTATCGACTTCGGCTTCGGAGTCAAACCTGCACAACATAGCAAACTTACATGGGTGTGTCTGTGAGAGTTATGATCATACATGGGCGTGTCTGTGAGAGTTATGATCATACATGGGTGTGTCTGTGAGAGTCATGATTATATGATGGTGCACATGTCTGTGAGAGTTATGAGAGGCACCATATTCACAATACTTAGTCTCCAAACCAGACTCCCTACTCTATAAAACGTGCATTAGTAGATCATAGCAAAGCAGAATATGGTCTGGTTTAGGCACTACACAACATAACTTGTGTTTGAGAATAGTCCTCACTCCAAGTCATCTTCACTACTTTCTTTAGCCACAAAATCAGAATCCTCTGTTTACAAGAGAAAACATGTAACACTGTACACAGACTACAAAGACTGGCAATGCATCCCTACCATCCTCAGAATCACGTATTTCTCCTTCAGCCTTCATTCTCTCCAAGTATGGGTCTAACTCATCATCTTGCTGTCTACCACTGACACTTGATTCCTTATATGGTAAACCACACAAAATACATACATTACATGAACCATAAGCACAAGTAGGTATGACTGGTTTGGACTGGTAAGTACGGGTGGGCGATGATACACCGAATGTGGGTGAGTTTAGGTGGGCGGTGCTACACTGAACGTGGGTGAGTTCAGGTGGGCGGTGCTACATTGAACATGGGTGAGTTCAGGTGGGCGGTGCTACACTGAATGTGGGCGAGTACAGGTGGGCGGTGCTACACTGAACGTGGATGAGTTCAGGTGGACGGTGCTACACTGAATGTGAGTGAGTGATACAAAGGAGTGATCTTCCCTTTCAGAGAATAACAGTTTCCATTGTAGATTTAACTAAATTCCATTTTAAGACTTAATTTTGTTTGGTATGCCTGCTGTTCGTTGCAGGCTACTTTATCACACAATCCCTAGTAAATAGTACAACATAAAAAGACTGAAACTTTAATAATAAGCTCAACGATGCATGAAAAAAATATGTAGACCGAAAACATACCAACTAGATCCATGGTCTGTCTCATTTCTAGGAGTTAAAGCTTATTTTATCATTTACAAGGCACTGTGTGTATGCCAAATGGTCTTGATCAAGTGGAATTGATTGATTGAGTGGTTAGAGATTGCTACTAAAAATAGTAACTTCTAGCCAAAGATGAGCAGGAAGTAGGGCTGAGCCTATCATGCTAAATTGTTCACCTATTATGCTATTCCATTGTGCTCAAGATTTCATCCTATTATGCTGTTAATTACTCCAGTTATTCCCTGATGTATTCTCAATAAACCATATTCTATTGCAAAACAGCTTCACGTTAACTCATGAAAACTGGTGATTAAGATCATGAAGGCGCAAAACACCAGCTTAAATACATGTGAAATATCATAATGTCAGTGTAACTCAATGGGAAAACTGTATTATGGAGTACGGTAGTACTCCATATGTAGGATTGACACGGAAAAACATGGCCGCCATACATTAGTGCAAATTTTGTTTTTGTCTGAAAACTAACGATGCAGTACAGTTAGTAGCATTTAGAAGTAATATTGGTGCCTTTTGACACACCTGCTATAAGATGAAGTAGTTAAAACCCTTCGTAGGCCAATTTCTTTAAAGAACTTTGAAATTTTAGACGAAAATGTATGGTTACGCAACACCAGTACCATTTTAAGATTCTTCTTCTCGTCGTTTTTTTGAACTGAGCTACAGGTCGCCATGAAGGGTCCAGAGGTCTCATCTTTTGCCAGTGAGCTCCGATTGTTAGCGCAAAATGCCTTTTGTAGGTTTTGAAGCAACACCTACACTTCTAAAGCGAGAAACAATTTAAAAGGCAAATTCCATACACTCGCCGAATCAGCCATTTTCGGTTCAGCGAAATGGCTACGCGAGACTAGACGTACGCGTATGTACAAAGGTCTGTACTTTGATCATCGTCGACTTCAGCGCTGTTCTAGCATTTGTTTCTAGATGGGTACATTGATATTAGTCAGGTAACTGCATAGATTTCTAGTTTCTTCATCTTACAAGATTTGATCGTGTTCCTTCTCAACTGCAGTGGAAACCTATTCAAGCAACCATTTCGCTATAAAAGACAAAAAAATGCACGAACAAGGGTGTATAAAAACCATTTGAAAATGGTAAAAGGATGTAAGATTGACACAGGATCGTGCAATAGCCATTATCAAAAAAAGGATTCTCCAAAAACACTTAGAACAAGGGTAAGTTGCAAAACCGGTACAGGGCTAGACGGGCAAAGGGCAAGACAGGCATAGGGCTAGACGAGCATGAGGCTAGACGGGTATAGGGCTAGACGAGCATGAGGCTAGACGGGTATAGGGCTAGACTGAGTTTAGTTGGACTGAGTGCACATTGTGCTAATTCCTACATCCCACATGTGCAGCACATTATACAGTACTTATGTGCTGCGGGATGTAGGAATTTGCACAGTATGCACTCAGTCCAACTAAACTCTGTCTAGCCCTATACCCGTCTAGCCTCATGTATGTGTAGCCCTATGCCTGTCTTGCCCTTTGCCCGGCCCCCTAGCCCTGTACTGGTTTTGCAACTCACCCTTCTTCCAAGTGTTATTGGAGAATCCTTTTCTGATAATGGCTTTTTGCACGATCCTGTGTCAATCCTACATCCTTTTACCATTTTTAAATGGTTTTTATACACCCTTAATGGTGCCATTGTACTGGAGTAGTGAAGGGATCATCTGATTCAACAATAATTTCTGATTCTATCTGTTTATTCTGGAATTATGCTCTGTTAGTTCAGCTACCTACTATTCTGAAATCTATGCCAGCATATTAGCCTCAGCCATAGCAGAAAGTGGGTGTTATGACAAGCACAAAGTGGGTGGGGCCATGACAAAGGAGTGAAATGTAGGTGGAGTTGTACTAGACGGAAAGAGTGGCCAACCATCATTCTTCTAACCTTCCCCTTGTTCTTGACACGAATTCCTTTATTGGTAATGAAGTCATACAAGTGCCCATAGTCGTCTCTACATTGCAAGGTAGAAATTGACATGGTTCAAGAAAAATGTCTACTCACTGAGTGATCACACATACTTCATCATACTAGAAAAGGCAATAGATGTTCCATTTTTCAATTCCACTTCCAAATCAAAAGACCTGCTTACTCCACTGGGCCCTGTAACACGGGCAAAATTGACTTGCCCAACATCTTCATATTTGATGAAGACTGCTGGTTTGTGAATGAAGAGGAAACTCTTATCCAAAGGATACAAAAGTCCGGATGTAGCTTTGTGAGAGCAGCTTACTGCAGCTTGACCAGATGACCTACAATCAGTGAGTGACAAAAGGTAAAGACAACTGTTGGTCTACTGACCAGAGGAGAACGGTTGTACACATTAAACAGACCCTTTGAAACTTCCTGGAACAGTGATCTTCTTACCAACCATAGCTCTCATTACTTTACTAAACACCTCATGTAAAGGACCAGTCATTTCCTTCTGCAAGTGACTGCCATATTTTGAGCACTCTTCCCTACAGGAGGGACACACACACACACACACACACACACAAACACAAGTACACACACTTTCTGACAACACGTCAAAACCAGATCTCACTCGTCAATGGAGAGCGTGAGTGAATATTCCTCTTCTAACGAAAACTGCATGATAACAAATGGATATCGAGTTTGCCCTTGACGGAGAGGGGGATCGAGGCTGAACTACAGTGAGAGACAAAGAGCAAGAGATTCAGAAAATCCAATGTGAATGGACAACCAGCTACCTACCACAAAGAACATTTGTCGTTGGTCAACATGAGGGAGGAGAAACTGTCGGTTGATGGAATTATAAGTGATTTTATAATCATAGGTCTTTCCATGAAGATGGATAAAGGTGGGATATGCCGTGAAGTCATAGCGACCCCTAAAGGAGACAATGACAGATATTCAACAACAGCAACATGGTTACATCCAATGATGACAGGTAAAAACACAAAAGACAATAGGTACAATCCTTGGAATAATTTCTACTAAAGGCTTGGTACATACCTTGGTGTGAGGACCTGTAGCTCCTCAAAAACAGCAATAGCATCTCCAGTCGCCTCAAGGACATTGGCCTTGGTCATGACTTGGTCATAGAGTGACTAGAAACAACAAACACATGAGGGTTATGTGAGGGTCATGTGATTGTCATGTGGAAAATCATTTAACAAGTGAGCCATGCAGCTCACCTTGACAGGATCCTCATCTTCTCCAGAGGGTGGGATAAAAAACCTCATTTCAAGGAGAGAGACAGGTGTGCTTTCACCTTGGTGAAATTCCAGGGTAACTTCATTCTTTCCAGTAGAAACTTGAGACACTTCTTGTAAGGGAATTTCAAAGGCAGTTCTATTATCCACATTAAACGACATTAAGGAATCTGTGCACAGAATTAAACCAGAATAAAAGCATACACCTCCAGCACTAGCTTGGGATGAGAATACAAACCCTCAAATTTTACTTCTCCCCAGTTCCATCCTTTCAAACTGACTTCTGTTTCTGGAATGTCTTTTCCGTAATGCTTTTTACTGAATTCAACCAAACTATGATAGTCCTACGTGTTCATAGGGGAAAATACAATAGAAACAGGTCAAAAGCTACAGATATCATAGCAAACCACAGACACTCTATACTACGGTTACGAAGTACAGAGTGTCCATGAGCAAACTAAATGATTTGAAATCACCTGTTCTTTAAAACCATCAAATTTTACAATACTACCATCCTTGAGGAATATTTTCAGTTCAAATCCTCTGGCAACTCTCATCCAACCCAAAGATTTCAGATCCTCCAGTGCAAACTGCTTCACTTCTCCGGAGCGTGAAGCTTTAAAAGCAATGCAATCAGGGACGAGTTTTAATTTCCCTGGTTCCTACAACAATTAATCAATCAATCAATCATTATTAATGTGCACACATGTACATCAGACACCAGGGTAGTGAGATACACAATGAGGTACAAAGATAAAATAGAACCATAGATACACCAAATCGGGCATACCACATTACACATAAGAGATTTGCAAAGAACACTATACGCTCATAAACATATAATGCATGGCTTACGATTAACAACCTAAAAAAATCTTACCAGAGCTCCTCGAACAATTTGGCCGATCTCTTTGAAGTCCAACACAGCCGCCATTTCTAACGTGCATATCACGTGATATCATCTTTACGGTGCAGTTCTGTCGGTCTGTATACAGAGACTCTATGGTCTGTACGGTTCTACGTCGGGTTCTGCTTGGTTCTCCACTTGTGGCGCACTATTCTTCCCTTTGGAGCTTCATTTTGTGAACTACACGTTTGCCTTGTGATAAGCCAACTAGAATACGGACAGTTGTAAGTGCTTTATGTCTGTAAGTACGTAATTTTGTTTACCTTGTTTTGACTATTTTTGTTTTATCCGTACAGATGATGTTTGGACACCAAATGGACTTTAACGATGGTTTACCACCTTATTTTGGCGTTCCACAAGGTGGTGTTTACAAGGAGCAATATCGTTGTTATTCTGTAGCCATGTCCCAAGCATCTAATCCCAAGACTTTAGAAGAAGGCGGGAAAAGTTGGTCCTTGTAGCGGGCTAGACTATCCTACATGTATGTATAGCTTTTCTCTTGCCACCCAGTAATAATGCCCCCGTCGGCTTTAAGCGAGCTCACGAAGCAGCACATTCAGTACCCTATGTTATTCAAGCTGTCAAGTCAACGCACAAGCAAGATCACTCACTGTGGTGTATTGGAGTTTGTTGCCGAAGAAGGCAAGGTCTACCTTCCTCACTGGGTGGGTGGATAGAATTCTGCTAGTGGGAAATCATAGTCTAATCCTTGCCTTTGGTTCTATCCGACAGATGATGATCAACATTGGATTAAAAGAAGGTGACTTCGTGTGGGTGGAGAATGTCACCCTGTCTTTGGCAACCTTTGCCAAGTTCCAACCTCAAAATGTGGACTTCTTGGACATCACTGACCCAAAAGCGGTGTATCCTTGTTCATTGTTTTATTCAGGGGTGGGAGGTTCTTGCTACTCTTTGATCTAATCTCCGACACTTACGTACCCCTTGCACACCTACACACCCCTTGCACACCTACACACACACCCTGTAAACCTACACACCCCTTGCACACCTGCACACCCCTTGCACACCTACACACCCCTTGCACACCTGCACACCCCTTGCACACTTACACACCCCTTGCACACCTACACACCCCTTGCACACCTGCACACCCCTTGCACACCTACACACCCCTTGCACACCTATACACCCCTTGTACACACATTCCTTGCACACCCACACATGCACACACCAGATGCACACCTACACATCCCTCAAACACACACACATACACACACACCTGGTACCCTCTACACACCCCTGGCATACCTCTACACACACCCACACACCCCTCGCACACGTTTACACAACCCTTGTACACATGAACACCCCTCCAGGGTTCTATCCAGAATGAAATTTTTTGGGAGGAAGCTTCGGTATTACAGTGCATGCTTGCTATGCAAGACATGATCGTGGTTCTGATGTATGTATGTATCGTATCTGTGTGCTACAGGTTTTCTTTCAGGATAATGATCATGGGCCAGTAGCAAACATTGAACTATAGTAAAGGAAGGCTTTTGTATGCACATGGTATCCTAGATGTCTATAAAACACATGCAGTGAAGTGATGTATGTAGTATTGTATGGGTAAATAACTAGGGGAGTTTGGGGGTATGCTCCCCTGGGAAAATTTGAATTTTAGGTTAAAAATTCCTAGCACTCCTTCACACCCCTCATACATACACACTCCTCACACTTCTACACACCCCTCACACTCCTACACACCTCTTGCACATCTACACACTCCTCGCACTCCAACATGCCCCTCGCACTCCTACACACCCCTGACACTCCCACATGCCCCTCACACTTCTACACACCCCTCACACTCCTACATGCCCCTCACACTCCTACATACCCCTCGCACTCCCACATGCCCCTCACACTCCTACATGCCCCTCACACTCCCACATGCCCCTCACACTCCTACATGCCCCTCACACTCCCACATGCCCCTCACACTCCCACATGCCCCTCACACTCCTACACACCCCTCACACTCCTACACGCCCCTCACACTACTACACACCCCTCACAGTCCTACACACCCCTCACACTCCTACACACCCCTCACACTACTACACACCCCTCACAGTCCTACACACCCCTCACACTCCTACACACCCCTCACACTACTACACACCCCTCACAGTCCTACACACCCCTCACAGTCCTACACACCCCTCACACTACTACACACCCCTCACACTACTACACACCCCTCACAGTCCTACACACCCCTCACAGTCCTACACACCCCTCACACTACTACACACCCCTCACAGTCCTACAC
>CAUJGJ010000188.1:4248470-4263470 GCA_963170055.1 Halisarca cf. caerulea | reverse complement strand
GAAACTTGCTTGATAAAGGCATAGATGCCACAACACCAAGGGATATCCTAACCCTTAGTTGAAAAGCCTCTCCTATAGTGCGTACACATACATATTTGTACTCTGTCTTGGGCTCTATTTCAGATGTCCTGAGGATGAAATAGACAGCAGTATTGAGGTGCTGAGGGAGAAGTTACTGAAGAACAGTGATGAACAGCACCCATCAAAACTCTCCAAGTAAGTTTGACAGATGTATTTGAGCTATAATAGATAAACACAGGTGACTAAGGTCCTTTATACTTTCGTTCACTGCTCTGAATTGTGTGTCGCAGGTATGCTAGCGATCAGGTGAAGGCTGAACAAATGGAAATGAAAAGGAAGAAATTGAAAGAAGCACTCGGGTTAGACAAAGTGCCCAAGAGCACCACCAAGGAGCAGCAGTCAATGAAGACACATGAGTGGGTGGAGTCTAGCAGTGAAAGTGATAGTTCATCTAGCGACTCTGGTGATCAGGAGGTAGTGGATAGTGAGCGTGATGAAACAGATTGTGATCGAGAAAATCACCATGACAACAGGAAACGTACTTCAAGCTCCAAAGTTAGCAGTCACAAGAGAAAGAAAGACCATGATAAAAGTAGGACAAGATATTGGGATGATAGCAACAGAGAAAGAGATCGGGATGACAGGAATATCCATGATTATAAACATGGAAATGATCATAAGAATCAAAGTGGTCACAGAAGAGATATCCATGATGAAAGGCATGATTGGAGAAGGGGTAGAGATGATGGGAGAAGAGATCGAGATGATGACAGAAGAGATCGAGATGATGATAGAAGAGGTAATAGAAGAGATCGAGATGATGACAGAAGAGATCGAAATGATAGTAGATCGGGTCGAGAAGATAATAGAAGAGATCGAGATGATGACAGAAGAGATCGAAATGATAGTAGATCGGGTCGAGAAGATAATAGAAGAGATCACTTAAGATATCAAGGTGATGGCAGACATGATCAAAGCCATGGAGATAACAGACATCATGATCACGGGAGAGATTCACGTGGTAGACACAAAATTTAGGACTTGGTCAACCTTGCTCAAGGACCCACTAGTAGTACAGGGTTTGGAACCAATGTTTGTTGTATATAGAACAGTCCTGTACATGTGGATGCTGCCACAGACTACACTATATCATTTATGCCTGATGCCACATTGCAGTGCAACATCACAGCCTGCACAGTTGGTTCTAGTTGCAAAATTAACTGCGCAATATTAAGCAACGCAAAATACAATGTACGTACACAACAATAACTGGACAAAGGGTATTTCTAGTAATAAACTACAATGTTTCTAGCTATGTCGCATTCCTGATGATGTTGAAGTAACACACGCCTCGATTCAGTTTTCGTACACTTGTTCCTTGGTCTTCTCCACTTGACCCAAACCTTCGTGCTTGATTTTCGGAGCTTTTATAGCTTGTTCCACTCCCATAGCTCCTGCACCGTACTGACTTTGACCAGAAAGTTCAGATTTATTGTATCCCAAGTTTTCCTTCACTTTAGGAACATCCGTCTGCGCTTGAATGTTCATCGCACCCGCTCCGTAGCTGTGAGTACTGTCAGTTTTCTGGTAACCACCTACAACCTTGCTGTCACCTGAACAAAAACAGACACGTCACAAGACATCAAAGATAGAGGACAGCGCCAAGAACATGTTAGTGCAATACTTACTTTTCGACTGTGCTTGGATGTTTACCGAACCAGCACTGTAGTCAGCACCCTTCCCAGAGGTGGAGGAGATCTTTCCGATGGGCATTTTCTGTGTGTTTCTTCTCAAATACGACCTACTCCAACTGCGACTTTGGTCAACGCCCAGCAAACAAGACTACACGTAACGCCCCCTTAACTGATGACGTAACACTTCGGGACCAGTGATTGGTCGTCGCCTAGCAACGATTCTACTCCAAATATGGTTAATGTACTTTACACAATACAATTACTATAGTAATTTCCTATAAGTTTTCGAGTTTCTAGTTCTCTTTGGCTACTGGCGATCCGTATATATATTAGTTCTTCAGTATTGCTTGAATAGATTCCTGCACACCTGGCACCACTTCAAGTGTCTTTGTCCTCAAAGCAAGCTACAGTGATAGACACAGCACACACATACACACATTAGTAGAGTCACTCCTTTTCATGGCCGTTGGCGTAGGAGCACCAATTTGATTGGTCCAGTCAGTTTGAGCCAACCGCTGCATACTGTACTCAAACTGGTCATGTTTTAGTTTATGCTATGATTATAAGCAAGTGCATAATAGCACAATTAAACTTGCATTGAAACCAATAAGCCAAAGCATTTAGTATTTCCAACAAAATTGCTCAAATCAATAAACATCATTTGCATGCTGCGGAAATTTCCACTTTTTAAACTAATATTGTGCTAAAAAGGGCTTCTCTGCTGGCTTATTCTGCCCAAAAGTCCTCTTTGAGAATGGAAATTTATTTGGTTGGTGTGAAGAGGCAGGTAGCGGGTTATCCAACGATTCAGAAATGACTTTCCAGCACCCTGATGCCACACAAAAGAATAGCACTCCGCAAACGAAGTACTGACGCATGCGACTATATGCAAAAATGGCGTCGAAGTGAACACATTTCTTACACAATCGGTGGAATCATCTAGTAAATGATCATAGATAAGCAGACTGATTAGTAATCTCCAAACTCTGGTATATAAAGGTAATTTAAGCTGTAATGAAGCATCATAGCTGCTTGCGTGATGTGCATTTCTGAGTCTGCTGAAAAGTCAGCTTCTTAAAAATAAATACTGAGTTTGGCTGAAATATTGGTCCAGTGAAACCCGGACCTACTCCTACGGCCATGCTTTTAATACATGCTTACACAAAAAGAGCAGACCCACCTGTGCTACTGGGTTTCCAGGAGTAATCTTGAGCTCAACAAGAACCCAAATACTGTTTATGAACCTCATTGACATGTAAAGAAGGTTCTAGTCAGAAGAAGTATAACTTTTAATCTCTATAACATTGACACACACACACACACACACACACACACACACACACACATGGTACACCAAGGACATTGTGGGTCACAGTACTGACCATAGGTACGCAGTATGGTTAAACTGATGAGCTACTACAGGAGAAACTCTGCAGCCAATGTGTGGTTTATAGTTCTACTGTCCTGTTCTCAGGCTCCCTCCCAGTGGTCAATCAATCTACGAGCACGAGCTGCTTGTTTAGGAATGTGCTGTACACACACACACACACACACACACACACACACACACACACACACACACAGGACTACATCTGATTGCTTATGGATGCTCAGCCTACAATGATGAGTCACTCTAATTTGGGCAATGCAAATGGAGGGATTTTACTTTTAGAAATATGGGAATCCTAGAGAGCGATGGATGGATAGAGGTGGAGGTGGAGAGGAAGGGTGGGATGGATGGATGGATAGAGGGAGGGAAGGATGGATTGAAGTAAAGAGGGATGGAAGGATGGATTGAGGTAGAAAGGGAGGGTGGGATGGATAGAGGTGGAGAGGGAGGGAAGGATGGATTGAGGTAGAGAGGGAGGGAAGGATGGATTGAGGTAGAGAGGGAGGGAAGGATGGATGGATTGCGTAAGAGAGGGAGGGTGGGATGGATTGAGGTAGAGAGGGAGGGAAGGATGGATTGAGGTAAAGAGGGATGGAAGGATGGATTGAGGTAGAGAGGGATGAATGGATGGATAGAGGTGGAGAGGGAGGGTGGGATGGATGGAGGTAAAGAGGGAGGGAAGGGTGGATTGAGGTAGAGAGGGATGGAAGGACGGATTGAGGTAGAGAGGGAGGGAAGGATGGATTGAGGTAGAGAGGGAGGGAAGGATGGATTGAGGTAGAGAGGGATGGAAGGATGGATTGAGGTAGAGAGGGAGGGAAGGATGGATTGCGGTAGAGAGGGATGGATGGATGGATAGAGGTGGAGAGGGAGGGTGGGATGGATGGAGGTAAAGAGGGAGGGAAGGATGGATGGATAGAGGTAGAGAGGGAGGGTGGGATGGATTGAGGTAGAGAGGGAGGGAAGGATGGATTGAGGTAGAGAGGGAGGGAAGGATGGATGGATTGAGGTAGAGAGGGAGGGAAGGATGGATTGAGGTAGAGAGGGAGGGAAGGATGGATGGATTGAGGTAGAGAGGGAGGGAAGGATGGATTGAGGTAGAGAGGGAGGGAAGGATGGATGGATTGAGGTAGAGAGGGAGGGTGGGATGGATTGAGGTAGAGAGGGAGGGAAGGATGGATGGATAGCGGTGGAGAGGGAGGGTGGGATGGATTGAGGTAGAGAGGGAGGGAAGGATGGATTGAGGTAGAGAGGGAGGGAAGGATGGATTGAGGTAGAGAGGGAGGGAAGGATGGATGGATAACGGTGGAGAGGGAGGGCGGGATAGATTGAGGTGGAGATGGAGGGTGGGATGGATGGAGGTAAAGAGGGAGGGAAGGATGGATTGAGGTAGAGAGGGAGGGAAGGATGGATTGAGGTAGAGAGGGAGGGAAGGATGGATGGATAGAGGTGGAGAGGGAGGGTGGGATGGATTGAGGTAGAGAGGGAGGGAAGGATACAGATATACGTAAATGGATGAAGGGAGGGAGACAGAGATAGATGGAAGGGGAGAGTGAGAGAGGGAGAGAAAATGCACAATACCTGTGTTTGGCTGCCCACATCTACTGATCTCTTGGCGATTAGGAAAATGTTGTTAGCTTCCATCTTCTTTTCAACTTGCTCAGGAGTTATAGTGAGGTTATTGATGTTGCAACGAACTTCATTTGTGTTGGGAATTTCCTTCCAGGAGGCCAAGAAGACCTTGCGATCTACAGAATTGACTGCAAATACCAACAAACACACAACAGAAATAGGAAGGCTTACTTACCAAGCTTCCCATCTTCAGCCAGGAGTGCGTGCATGGGCACAGTGCAAGTGAAATAGAACACTTTCACATTGTTCTTAACAGCCACTTGGATGGAGGTGAGTGGGTCCATTCGCAACACAGCACCACCTTCAAGGTGAACGAAAGGCACAGCTATACACAAGCGTTCAAGCATGTACATACGTACGTACATTCACAACACACACTGTCTGTACAGCTGTGACAGACCAACACATACTGTCTGTACAGCTGTGACAGACCAACACACACTGTCTGCACAGCTGTGACAGACCAACACACACAGCCTGTACAGCTGTGACAGACCAACACACACAGCCTGTACAGCTGTGACAGACCAACACACACAGCCTGTACAGCTGTGACAGGCATACACACACAGTCTGTACAGCTGTGACAGGCAAACAATGTGTGTTCCTCGAAGGGTTAGCTGAGCAGTGACAAACATACCTCCATTCACAATCAACGATGTGTCGTTGCTTTGATTGGGCATAAGAGGAGTCCACACTTGCAGGGCAGCACCAGGCAACAGTCCAAAGCTGTGAAAACAAGAAAGGAAAGTAAAGCACCAGAGAAAGACAGAGGGGCACGACACCAGGGGAAGGGGAGGGGGGCACCACACAAAAGGGGGGAGCGATAATGGCACACTGGGGGGAGGAGAGGGGGGCACCACACAAAAGGGGGGGTCGCAGTGGCACACTAGGGGGAGGGGAGGGACAGCGATGCCACACTAGGGGGAAGGGAGGGATGACAATGCCACACCAGGGGGAGGGGGGGCACCACACAAAAAGGGGAGGGGGTGACAATACCACACTTGGGGGAAGGGGAGGGGATGACAATGTAACACTAGGGAGAGGGGTATGAAAGCAGCTGCAAAGACCAGTATGTGGTAAAGGACAAATCTTGTGCAATGGAGCATAGAAAGGAGATTAAGTTGTAGTCAAAACACATAATGAGATAATAAAACTGCAAATAGAAAGCTGCCCAGTTCAGGTCAAACTTCTTGTAAAGGAAAGTGGATCTAACAGATAAGTGCACACCCAACAGCTACACATACCCCAAAGGATACACACACACACACACATAATAAAAACTCACCCAGGGTTTTAGCTAAAGCAGGGTAGCAGGGCGGTACCACCCTGCTTTCATTCTCCCACCCTGCAGGGAATCAACTGCCCATTTTACTGTGATATAGTTTAGTATCGCAGCCACTTGCTTGAGATCATGGGATTATGAGTACAAGGGCAGAAATCCACCACTTTTGTGCATGGGTTAGTTAATTTTGCTTTACATTGACTTGGATAAAAAAAATTATGGCGGATTGTGACAATAATTCACTGTACTACAAACACTGACTGATGCTATACCCCCTGCTATAGTGAAATTCTGGCTAGAACACTGTCACCCACCCAATAAAAACTCACCCACCCAATGAAAACACACACAACCAACATACATACATAAGTACTTATATCAACAAGTATGTACGTATAACCAACTGCAATACACACAATATACCAACAACAGCTATGAACACACACCCAACAGCTAAGTACAAACACAACCACCTACCACACACACACACACACACACACACACACACACACACACACACACACACACACACACACACACACACACACACACACACACACACACACACACACACACACACACACACACACACACACACACACACACACACACACACCAGCTACATACACACCTGTTCTTATTGAACTGTATTGCAAAGTCTCCCATACTACTCATTGCTTTGTTGGTGAAAGTCATGTCCATGTACATGCTACCACTTCGTCTGGACCAGGAACCCATTATCTCTAGACCTTGACCATTCACTGCAGATAACCAAACCTAAAGAGGTAGAAGAAGTGCTTAACTCTGCCACAATGTGTGGTATGACAGCCTCACGCAACCTCTTTTGGAGGTGAATAGCTTGCTGGTCCAGTAACAGATGGTCCAAAGAGATCTGCTAGACCTTCAAGACCTCCTGTTTGAATAGGTCCTTGAGGCTGTCCTGAGACAAAGAGGCTAGAAAGGTCCCCACCCAGCAGATCAACCTCCCCACCCCCTCCTGATGGGACATTGTATCCTCCCCCACTGGGAACAGTAGGCTGCTCAAGTGAAAGCAAATCCCCAATCAAATCCCCACCCTCCAAATTCTGTGAGGCGGGGACAGGGGCATCATCAGTCGGCATTGTTCCAATTGGAGCCTCCTCTTCTGTGTATTCCACAGCTGATCTGAGGGATGAGTTACCATGGTAACAGTGAACACTAACAACAGTGCCTCCCGTTGGTAGTGCTTACGGCTGAGGCTTCACAGGCAAAGTAATCCTACGAACAGGGGCTTTCCCTTCAATGAAGGAGTTGGGTGGCTTGTGATAAACAGATGCCAGAGTGGATAGCTGTCCAATCAGTTCTGAGATAACCGACATGGATTATATGAAAACAAAGAGGATGGGTCTCTCAGACAGTACAGAACACACAAATATAACATACCATCCAAAAGGTTGGGTTCCAGCTTGTCAGTTTCTTCAGAAATGAGTGGTTTATCAGCTAAAACAACTTCTTTGGCAGCTGTTGGATCAGTGGAGAGAAGTCTCCAATAAATGTATCCTCTGTCCCTAAGATCTGGGTTGTCACTGTCCTAAATGTGGTAGACAGGGAAGCACTAGACAGGGAAGCACTAGACAGGGAAGGACTAGACAGGGAAGGACTAGACAGGGAAGCACTAGACAGGGAAGGACTAGACAGGGAAGGACTAGACAGGGAAGGACTAGACAGGGAAGCACTAGACAGGGAAGCACTAGACAGGGAAGGACTAGACAGGGAAGCACTAGACAGGGAAGGACTAGACAGGGAAGGACTAGACAGGGAAGGACTAGACAGGGAAGGACTAGACAGGGAAGCACTAGATAGGGAAGGACTAAACTCAAAAGCTGACCAGGAGCTAAGACCCCTTATGTCCTACGCACCTGTGTGGCCATGCCCAGAACTGACTGAACCAGTTCTTGTGTGTTTGTAGGACACTTCAGGAAGAGCTTCACCACAGCTGTCAGAAGCTGTAGCTGAACAGTTGTTGTTTCGTCATGGAAATTCTCAAGAAATGCTCCCAAAAGATCACTAGCATTGTCAATTCTCTCAGCATATTCTCCTAAGATCCAAATCATGGATGCCCTGTACAATAGGAAATGAATGAACATCACAGCACCCAGCGTTCTATCCAGTGGGTGGTGGAGGGGGGCAGCTTCCAAGCTTCTCAACCCAAGACAATTCACCATCCCCTGTGACAATCCACCATTCAACACTTGTCATAATTCACCACACACACACACACACACACACACACACACACACACACACACACACACACACACAGCAGCAGCAGCAGTGGCAGCACACATCCCACCCCCTGTGACAATCCCCCCACCACGCCCCCAGTGACAACCCCCCACCCTGCCACACCCCAAGTGACAACCCCCCCCCCCCCCCACACACACAGCCTTGTACACAAACCTCGCCTCCGGCTCATCCAGAGAGTCCAAGTTTTCACAAAGAATAGAAATGATGTTCTCGTACTTGTTTGGGTACTTTCGGAATATGTCTCTGATGACAACAATGGCCTCCTGTACCACGTAGTTCACCTTCGTTTGGATGAGGTCAAGCAGGGTGCTGACACACCGCTCTGCTTGCTCCTGTAGTCATGGCAGCTACATCAAAACATCATCAACACAAGACTACCAGCTGGACACCTACCGAGACCTTGATAGCACATCTTCCTATGGCTCTGACAGAACGACGCACAAAGTCCACGTCCACTTCAGTAGCATACCTTAAGGGATGAAGGGATAGCTTGTGAACACAGTATGTATCAGGCCTGGCTCAAAACATATTTCTACTATACAGCAGTCAGACATCAGAACACAGCCACAACCACAGGCGCGTGCACACACACACACACACACACACACACACACAACCATACTCACTCCTTCAACTCTGAAAGAACTTGAGCAATGTTGTGTTCGTTGGTGAGGCGTATCATAATGTCCAGCTTCTCCAGTTTGACATAAATAGGATCATTGTACTTGACAAAGAAGACTTTCATGTCATCCTTCAAAATACCAGGTCTGCAAAGCAAAGTCCACTCACTCACACACATGAAGACTACACCCTGAGTTACAAACTTGTGTACCTCTTCTGCACAATGAGGTTGATATTGCGTAATGCCACATACTGTATCTCTGGCTGGGATGACAACAGAGTTACTGGAGAAGAACAAACACATGAACACACATGTTATATCAACAGACTGCCACACCCACCTAAGGGTGGGGCTAGCTTCTTGCCCAGTGACTCTAGAAAGGGCGAATCCTCAGGTATAGCCTCAGCCATTCTCATCAGAACTTTGACTGCCGACAGCACTACCGCAGCATTGGCATGGGACAGGCGTGGGGTAACGCGCTCACACACACTGAAACATAGATAAACACATTGCATTAACACACCACCATCCATCACAACACACCGCCATTAGTCTCGTGAACCAGACTCCTCCCTGCCCTCCATGTTATAAATACGCCTGCATTTATAAAATGGAGGGTGGGGAGGGGTCTGGTTCACGAGATTACACCACCATCCATCCTAAATACACATGCCACGCTCACCTCTGTGCCTCTCTGTCATCAGTAGGTGTATAGACAGCTATGGAGTCTAAGATGAAGATCTGTCCCCACTCCGTACACTCGTTAAGAGCTGTCAAGAGTTTATTGATGGTGGGCGTGTCCAGGTCAGAGAGGGTGGTGGCTGTCTGGGATGTTTCTCCAATTTCAGCCAATGCAGCTACAGCATTAGCCACCACCTATTGGGACAAGACATCGCTAACCACTCCCAAGTATGTACACACATACCATGGGACATAGCAGAGCACATGCACATACATAACACTGGACACAGTACACAAGGACGTACCACTGGACACACTACACAAGGACGTACCACTGGACACACTACACAAGGACGTACCACTGGACACACTACACAAGGACATACCACTGGACACAGTACACAAGGACGTACCACTGGACACACTACACAAGGACATACCACTGGACACACTACACAAGGACGTACCACTGGACACACTACACAAGGACGTACCACTGGATACACTATACAAGGATGTTCAATAGACGTGTGCATACGTACACACATACCACGTACCACTGGACACACTACACAAGGACGTACCACTAGATACACTACACAAGGATGTTCAATAGACGTGTGCATACGTACACACATACCATAGGATTAGAGTCTGAGAGAGTTTCCTTCAACAATTCAAGAAATCCTTGGTCCTCAACCAAAGTGGAATTGATGTCATAAAGTTTGGCCACACACACGCAAGCAGTCTTCCTCACATAAGGGTCATCATCCTGCAACCAGGAGGTCATCCATCGTACAACTACACATCATCTCTATGCATGCTGTTCACAGGGACATATCATATACTCAACCCAACCACACACACCCAACCACACACACCCAACCACACACACACACACACACACACACACACACACCCTCAGGCACTTTCTCAATGGTTCACAAAGATATTCTGTTATCTTGTCCACTCGAATGCATCCCATAGTTCGTACAGCCAGGGCTCTTATCAGCGGATTGGGGTCATGACAGTCCTAGACAGAGGGCGGGAACAGGGGATGGGCTGTTATATGTACACAAGATATGAAGAACCAAGCAATCATCGAACATCACTGGACGAGCACTACTGCGCAAGTTGTAAGAACAAAATGGCTGACCTTGGCAAAAGTGTTGACTGCCAAAATGGCCAAATCTGGCTGAGATTTAGCATAATTCATGAGATACAAGTAAACCAGTTTCTTAAGCTCCAAATTGTCCGTTTGCATACAATTGATGACATCCGGAAACAAGGAGCTGTAGAGGGAGAACGGGATTAATCCGCACGTTTCAGCAAACGAAATAAACACCTACCTAACATCCTTTCCCACGGTCATGTTGGCAATAATCTTCTTGACAGCATCCTTCTTCCTTACTTTGTTATCTCCTTGAAGATCTGCCTTTAATTCTGCCAGTTCCCCTTTCAGAGAGGCAAAAAAATAGACGGTTAGAAGGCCATTTTTAGCGTACAGAGACGGTAAGTACCTTTCTTGGTCGTTGCAAAGTATTTCGAGTCAGTCATTTTCACAAACGATCGAACAGAAGGCAATCACAATCAGCTTCCAAAATGTAGTACCCAGGAGAACGTGTACACACAAAAAAAGGCGGATCACCAAACACGCGCCTCGGGCGATAAGATATCTGCATGCACAGGTAGTCTCGTTCCCTGACCCACTTCCGGCCGCCATTTTATTCTGCTGCATGCATACATGTGACTGAAGGCTACACCGCACATGCATAATGGCATGGTTGGAGGGGCTAGCGGCTAGACTACAGGTAGGCAGGGACCCCGGGGTGGTTTTTCTTTAAAGTAGGCAAATGAATTCATACATTTAAATGAATCACTTCAAACATTCTAAACAAGTATGCTGAGTTTCCAGGAACTACTGTGCCTGACAGTTACTAGCTAAATGTATGTATATGAGACAGAGAGTAAGTTTAGTGCAAGAATAATTCTAAGGTACCATTACAGCAAAATGGATGGGTGGGTGGGGGTGGGGTAGGTGCAAATGCACCCACCCACCCCTCCGCCCCCAGGCTACGGGCCTGATAATAGATGGTCACCAAGTACAATATCGATCATTCATAAGTTGGTCTTAGTATGTATAATTTTATGTACATGCACAAATAATTACAAAGAAATTTGAATTTTATGTTACCAAAAACCAGTATTAGCCTCTCCACAATCCAGAAGGTAGAACCAGTATTAGCCTCTCCACAATCCAGAAGGTAGAACCAGTATTAGCCCCTCCACAATCCAGCAGGTAGAACTCCTTTTGGTTCTGGGACAGAGCCAGAGGTAATACATTTCTAAATAGTAAAACAAAATGAAATATCAAATTGAGGGAATATTTGTGTAAAGTTTGAATACATACATCTAAAAACTGTCTTAGTCTTGTTGTTGGACCTCCTTGTCCAGCTGATGTTACTGCTTCTATTCTAAAGTTATGGGAGAATGGACCAATGTCAACTGTGTGTGTGTGTGCGTGCGTGCATGTGTGTGTGTGTGTGTGTGTGTGTGCCAGCAAGCTGTGAAAAGAGGTATACATAGATACATACTTTGGCAGGTATTGCTTGATAAGAACACACAACAGCTTTTCAAACTGATTCCTATACTCCTTCCACAACGCATGCCCTGCCACCTGGGATGAGGGTAACCCTTCCATTTACACAGCTGGACACTCCAATTCAACTATGGGCCTACCTCAAGGAAGTCAAACAGAACAGTTGCTGTCACTCCGGGCAAGGGATCTGTGTTCAGGACTAGAGCAAGCCATTTCCAGCCATTCGCTATCCCAAGGGGGTTCGCCTGCACAGAATGGAGGGAGAAGATAGCAAAGACAATCATATAGAACTCTGAACAGTCACAAGACATACCAAATACTGCCCTCTTTCCAAACACACTTGACCATACAGGAACATTTATCACTCACACCCTCACCTTCCCCCCACACCCTCACCTTCCCCACATACCCTCACCTTCCCCACACACCCTCACCTTCCCCCACACCCTCACCTTCCTCACACCCTCACCTTCCTCACACCCTCACCTTCCCCAACACCCTCACCTTCCTCACACCCTCACCTTCCCCCTGCACCCTCACCTTCCCCCCGCACCCTCACCTTCCCCCGCACCATCTCCTCCCCCACATACCCTCACCTTCCCCACACACCCTCACCTTCCCCACACACCCTCACCTTCCCTCACACCCTCACCTTCCCCTCACACCCTCACCTTCCCCCGCACCCTCACCTTCCTCACACCCTCACCTTCCCCACACGCCTCACCTTCCCCCCACACCTCTTCCCCCACACCCTCACTTTCCCACACACCCTCACTTCCCCCACAGACCCTCATTTCCCCCACACCCTCACCTTCCCCACACACCCTCACCTTCCCTCACACCCTCACCTTCCTCACACCCTCACCTTCCCCCACACCCTCACCTTCCTCACACCCTTACCTTCCCCACACGCCTCACCTTCCCCCCACACCCCTTCCCCCACACCCTCACTTTCCCACACACCCTCACTTCCCCCACAAACCCTCATTTCCCCCACACCCTCACCTTCCCCACGCACCCTCAGTTCCCCCACACACCCTCACCTTCCCCACGCACCCTCAGTTCCCCCACGCACCCTCAGTTCCCCCACATACCCTCACCTTCCCCACATACCCTCACCTTCCCCATGCACCCTCACTTCCCCCACACACCCTCACCTTTCCCACACACCCTCACCTTCCCCCACACCACCCCAGGGCTCTGCACCAAGGCAGCATACAGACGCACAACTCCAGACATCCTCTTCAGATAGCTTGAGTCATCCTCTGGTACATTGTTGTTGCTACGATAACTCATTAATCTACAAATCAATGCAAAATGAAGATTTGGGCATAGAACAAATCAAATCACAGACAATTCACAACCACTCCACACACACACACACACACACACACACACACACACACACACACACACACACACACACACACACACTAGAATGCACTGAAACTCACTTTTTGAACTCAGCTTCACCTATTTTAGGAGGTGTCGGCACTTGAAGGGGCACTAAGATAGGGCACACCGAATGGAAGTGGGACAAGAGGAAGTCCCCTAAATTTTTATGTCTGGACCACACCCCCAAGATCACAGCTGCAATGGGAAAAGCTGCCTCAAAATGCGATGATACTTGTTTCTCTCCTTGATTCTGGGAGGAGGTGGGGCAGTGGGTGGGGCAGGGGAGGGGTCAGTGATAACACAGCCTGTAATGAAACAGGGACTCTCACATACCACAAACTTCTTGGCTAGTAGGTTTAAGCAAAATTCCCCTGCTAGTGGGTGTGTCTTAATGGACACAGACACACCCACAACCTCTACCCTCTGTCCATCCAACAGTTGACACAGTCGCTCAACCTTATCCTTGAGATGCTGAACTGAGTGTGTGGATATGGAGTTGACTGGAGTGTTCACTGCTTTCTGCAGGTTAAACCTGTAGGTCTTCACCTAAGTAGACCACACAACCATCAGTGACAATGCTAGTAGTATACTGAGCAGAGCATACGAGTATACTGAGCAGAACACTAGTATACAGTACAGATCATGCTAGTGTACAGAGCAGAACACTAGTATACAGTACAGATCATGCTAGTGTACAGAGCAGAACACTAGTATACAGTACAGATCATGCTAGTGTACAGAGCAGAACACTAGTATACAGTACAGATCATGCTAGTGTACAGAGCAGAACACTAGTATACAGTACAGATCATGCTAGTGTACAGAGCAGAACACAATAGTTTACAGAGCAGAATGTGTGTGACAAGACCTTGTTATCAGTGGCTGTGGTGAAAGGTTCTGTCATCTTCTCAGACTGCTTCTTCTTCTCTTGTAGTCTGAGGTATTGAGCTAGAACACCTTCTGAGGAGGACACACTAGTAGACCCTGTAGCTGCTGCAAGACAAGACGTTCTTTCATTTCAAAACAGACATAATAAGAGAAACAGACACGACAAGAGAAACAGACACGACAAGAGAAATAGACACGACAAGAGAAATAGACATGACAAGAGAAATAGACACGACAAGAGAAATAGACACGACAAGAGAAATAGACACGACAAGAGAAACAGACATGACAAGAGAAATAGACACGACAAGAGAAATAGACATGACAAGATGACAATAAGAGACTTACTTGTAGTGGACACCACAGATGAAGGGGGTGTGGCCGGGGTAGGCTGGACTGATTTGGCCTCCTACAGAAGGTACTAGTTGTCATAGTAACTATCACAACCAATTGCGAAACAAAACATACCCTCTCCTTTCTCTCCCTCTCCTCCTTCTCCTTCTTCTG
>CAUJGJ010000188.1:4232770-4245270 GCA_963170055.1 Halisarca cf. caerulea | reverse complement strand
AGTTCCCGATGAGGGAGTGACCTGGGTTGGCATGGAAATAGTACAGAAACAGAGATAACAGGTAATGATGGGACTACTCACTGCTGCATTAAGTTATCTTGTTCAATTTTGAAACTAGAATCAGAATCATTTCCTTCAGAAAGAGGCGATCTAAGCAGGACAAGTAGAAGTAGATAAAAGATTCTCAGTGGTCACGTCACATTTCCACACACACACACACGCACACACACACACATGCACGCACACATGCACACACACACACACACACACACACACACACACACACACACACACACACACACACACACACACACACAAACACACGCATGCACACGCACACACACACACACACACACACACACACACACACACACACGCACACACACACACACACACGCACACACACACACACACACACACGTGGGCTCCTTTTCCAGAATTATGCATGCTTGAGGAATGGATTGGTTCGGTCTACCGCCTACTTCCAGTGGGTTGCTGGCTTCGACAGATCTAGAGGACCTGCTTAGTGACAGTGTGCAGCAGTGGCTTGCAAAATGTGCTTGTATAACGTTCCGCAACCTGTCGTCAGTAAAGCAATGCTTTAAATCATCTTTCGTCCACTGATGTACATATTGCAGGCGACCTTTGGAAGAATCAGACAATTTTTTAGCAACACCAGACTTGAAATCGTCGTCCATTTTTACCGCAATCGTTATGATCGCGTTGTTTTGCGTTAACCTATAGACGTAAAGAGGATTCAGGCATAAAACGTGGATTATAGATCATTAAAATGAGCAATAAAGTCCAATTCGACAATTTATCAGAAGCAGAAAGTTATATTAGAAAGCTAGAAGAAGAAAATATCCTTTGATTGCGACGACTTCCGTTTTTATGTGTCTAGAGTCTGCAAAGATCAGATACGGTTTGTACTATCTATGGTAGAGTAGACGCCCCCTATGTGACTCAGTGTGGACATGACGTGATCACGTGCTCAGGAATACCTTACAGCTTCAAACCATGTCTCGTGTTTGAAGTTGTTGTATTGTATTGTTTATCCTTGACTAATTCCACTTGAAATTCTCAAGCAGAAACTTCGACTCGTTTCACGGATCTCCGAATGGTGTGCCACTCAATGTCTCTGTATAACACACAAGTCCTAGCTCAATGGTTTCATCCACACCCCTAGCCACTCCCCCAAAGCTCAAGACGGACCTATTGTTTGCATTATGGGATACAATACAGTCCTTGGAAGGTGAGCATATGGCGAAAGGCTGTGTGTTGTCATAGTAACGCTGTCCATTGATACCCTCTAGATGTCACAGTGGTAGTTTGGAGAAGAAGATTGTGGAAGGTTGGTACAAGGGTCCACCTCTTTACGCCAGTCAGCTTAACACAGCTGCACCACACACTGTCCAGGTATGCAGGAATGCTATCTGCTTTGAGCTGCGTGAGCATCAGTTTGATTGGTTTGGTATGTGTAGCCCTCGGAATTCCCCTTACAAACTCATGAACCACAAGACCTGGCTAAAAAGCTCTCGGTATGCTGTTTGGTCTTGGCTGACTAGTTTGGGCTTGTTTCTACCAGTTCTTACTTGTTGGTTGTAGATCACTGCTAAAGTGGAGTACTTCTATCAATTCTGTGTGGACAGTCTTGGCCTACCAGTGGTGGAGCTTAACGGATGCTATCTACCATTATATCAACCTCCAATGTATCTCATATTGTGTGGGTGTGATCAGTGGGTGTGGTTTTACCAATTCTTTCATCCACCATTGTAGATTTTATCAGATCTGGGACTCAGTAGTTTGGCCGGACACAACTAAAGAAGATAAAGGAAGGAAGTGTGGATCTTCGTAAGACTCTATATCTTCAGCTATCTTGTGTTCTTACTCATCTCATCCTTCTTCCCTCTCTTCTCCTTCCCTTCTCCCCCCTCCTCCCTCCATCCCTCCGTCCTCCCTCCCTCTCTCCTTCCTCTCTCCTACCTCCCTCCCTTCTCCCTCCCTCCTCCCTCCATCCCTCTCTCCTTCCTCTCTCCTACCTCCCTCCCTACTCCCTCCCTTCTCCATCCCTCCCTTCTCCCTCCCTCCTCCCTCCATCCCTCCGTCCTCCCTCCCTCTATCCTCCCTCCCTCCCTCCTCCCTCCATCCCTCCCCCTCCCTCCTCCCTTCCTCCAGGAAGAGCTGTTGGAACTGCAGTAGCCCAGACCATGATTTCAGGTCATGCCCTCATCCTAAGAATTATGCCAAGATAAATGCCAACAGAACACCCAACACTAATAATGGCAGGTGTGTGCTCACATGTCCAGTGCAACTAGTCACATGACCAACACATGCCAGTCACATGACCACCTGTGATGTCCACAGATACCACAGACCCAATGATGAAAGATTTACCTTTAAACCAGGCAATCCCAGGTGTGTGTGGTGTGGGTGTGTGGATATGGGGTGAGTGTATAGGGGTGGGAGTGGTCAGGGGTGAGTTTATGGATGTGGGTGTGGTCAGGGGTGAGTTGTGTGTGTGTGTGTGTGTGTGTGTGTGTGTGTGTGTGTGTGTGTGTGTGTGTGTGTGTGTGTGTGTGTGTGTGTGTGTGTTTAGGGGGTGTACAGGAGGCAGAGGTTTGTTAGTGTGAGTGTACGGGAGGCAGGGGTTTGTTGAGGTGAGTGTACGGGAGGCAGGGGTTTGTTGAGGTGAGTGTATGAAGTAGGTACATATTATAGTCAATTGATGTTCACTTTTGTGTACGTAGATGCTTGTGTGTTGTGTGTGTGTGTGTGTGTGTGTGTGTGTGTGTGTGTGTGTGTGTGTATGCTTGTGTGTTGTGTGTGTGTGTGTGTGTGTGTGTGTGTGTGTGTGTGTGTGTGTGTGTGTGTGTGTGTGTGTGGATGCTTGTGTTTCATGTCTGTGGATGCTTGTGTGTTGTGTGTGTGTATGTGTGTGTGTGTGTGTGTGTGTGTGGGGATGCTTGTGTGTTGTGTGTTATGTCTGTGGATGCTTGTGTTTTATGTCTGTGGATGCTTGTGTGTTGTGTGTGTGTGGGGGGGGATGCTTGTGTGTTGTGTGTTATGTCTGTGGATGCTTGTGTGTTATGTCTGTGGATGCTTGTGTGTTGTGTGTGTGGATGCTTGTGTGTTGTGTGTGTTGTGTGTGTGTGAATGCTTGTGTGTTGTGTGTGTGTGTGTGTGTGTGTGTGTGTGTGTGTGTGTGTGTGTGTGTGTGTGTATGCTTGTGTGTTGTGTGTGTGCGGATGCTTGTGTGTTGTGTGTGTGTGGATGCTTGTGTGGTGTGTGTGTGTGGATGCTTGTGTGTTGTGTGTGTAATTACTACTATATAGTGAGTGTTAGTGTTGTAGAGTGATAGCTATTAATTGGATTGTGATCTTGATCTTATGTGAATTAGTTCTTTCTTTGAAGTGATAAGCTCTTGTCAGCTTTGGGTCTGAAGAGAGGGGATATCCCAGAATACATCTACAACATGAGACAGCTGGGCTATCCACCGGGGTACAAGCTGGTGGGGAGGAACTGGAGTGGAATGGCTGTATACAGTGACAGGGAGAGTGGAGGTGAGGGTGGAAGTGAGTGTAGTGAGGGTGGAGGTGAGGGTGGTGAGGGTAGGAGGGTGGAGGTGAGGTTAGTGAGGGTGGAGGTGAGGGTAGGAGGGTGGAGGTGAGGTTGGTGAGGGTGGAGGTGAGATTGTTGAGGGTATAGGTGAAGGTAGGGAGGGTGGAGGTGAGGATAGTGAGGGTGGTGAGATTGGTGACACCAGATGATGATGGGTATTTGTTTACACATTTTATATTCAGATGTCCTCAAGAACATGCAAAGAGACCAAGGTGAGATGTCATGTGACTTTGTGACATTACCACATCCCATCCATCATACATCCCATCCATCATACATCCCATCCATCATATATCCCATCCATCATACATCCCATCCATCATACATCCCATCCATCACACATCCCATCCATCATACATCCCATCCATCATACATCCCATCCATCATACATCCCATCCATCATACATCCCATCCATCACACATCCCATCCATCATACATCCCATCCATCATACATCCCATCCATCATACATCCCATCCATCATACATCCTATCCATCATACATCCCATCTCCCATCCATCATACATCCCATCTCCCATCCATCATACATCCCATCCATCATATATCCCATCAGATGAGGAGGTCCTATACCCGGGCTACAATGCTCCACAGAACAAGTCTTACAAGGCTTCGGTGAGCAGAGTAGAAACGTCTGTTCCTGTCCAATGACTTGTGTATCGTCGTGTTGTGCTGTTGTAGACTGACTCTGTGACTGGTTAATGTGTAAATTTCTGGGGAAATGTATGCTTGGTTTGATGTGTTTTTCTAGTAAAGTCATTTCTGATACCTTATCTGCTGGCAAAGCATTGTTCAGTTCTGAGTGGTCGCTAACAGTTGGACCTGTTGTACATGCTCCAGCTAGAATGCATTCTTTTGGCTTATCTGTTGTTCCTGGTGCGTGTATGTGTGCATATGTGCTGGGCAGTGGTCTCGGACTTATGGAGGAGGTTGTCCTATCTACAATGTATTTTCTCAGTGCCGACATCTCTGTGTGGTTTGTTGATCTAGTAACACGGGTAACTTTTCATTCTAAGGATGTTTTGCCAGCTTACAATAGCTGAAACAATGGCCGCATATTTTACCTTCTTTCCTTGATTGGCTGCGTGTGTGTCCAACAAACGCATTCTTTTGCATGTAAGTTATCCCAAAGTGCTGAGTTATTTGGTAGTTATGCGAATTCTTTGATCTACGGTCAGAGCCTGTCACTTAGAGGATCCTTTTAATTCTATTGTTTGCATGAGCGAAGATCAAAGGAAGTGCTGTTATTTGCACTTCGAAGGCTTCACCAGTCATGCACCTGTGTATGTGTGTGTGTGTGTGTGTGTGTGTGTGTGTGTGTGTGTGTGTGTGTGTGTGTGTGTGTTTTATGTACACAGTGAAACTATAGTGTTCTCTTATTGTTAGACTACCAAAACATGGAATGATATGGAGATCAGTGATGAGGAGTTAGGTGAGGGTGTGTGCGCCACTTATGAGAGTGAGGGTGTGTGCGCTGCTTATGAGAGTGAGGGTGTGTGTGCTGCTTATGAGAGTGAGGGTGTGTACGCCACTTATGAGAGTGAGGGTGTGTGCACTGCTTATGAGAGTGAGGGTGTGTGCGCCGCTTATGAGAGTGAGGGTGTGTGCGCTGCTTATGAGAGTGAGGGTGTGTGTGCTGCTTATGAGAGTGAGGGTGTGTGCGCCACTTATGAGAGTGAGGGGGTGTGCGCTGCTTATGATAGTGAGGGTGTGTGCGCCACTTATGAGAGTGAGGGTGTGTGCGCTGCTTATGAGAGTGAGGGTGTGTGCGCTGCTTATGAGAGTGAGGGTGTGTGCGTCACTTATGAGAGTCAGGTTGTGTGCGTCACTTATGAGAGTGAGGGTGTGTGCGCTGCTTATGAGAGTGAGGGTGTGTGCGCCGCTTATGAGAGTGAGAGTGTGTGCGCCACTTATGAGAGTGAGGGTGTGTGCGCCACTTATGAGAGTGAGGGTGTGTGTGCCGCTTATGAGAGTGAGGGTGTGTGCGCCGCTTATGAGAGTGAGGGTGTGTGCGCCGCTTATGAGAGTGAGGGTGTGTGCGCCGCTTATGAGAGTGAGGGTGTGTGCGCCGCTTATGAGAGTGAGGGTGTGTGCGCCACTTATGAGAGTGAGGGTGTGTGCGCCGCTTATGAGAGTGAGGGTGTGTGCGCCACTTATGAGAGTGAGGGTGTGTGCGCTGCTTATGAGAGTGAGGGTGTGTGTGCTGCTTATGAGAGTGAGGGTGTGTGCGCCGCTTATGAGAGTGAGGGTGTGTGCGCCACTTATGAGAGTGAGGGTGTGCGTCACTTATGAGAGTGAGGGTGTGTGCGCCGCTTATGAGAGTGAGGGTGTGTGTGCCACTTATGAGAGTGAGGGTGTGTGCGCCACTTGTGAGAGTGAGGGTGTGCAACACTTGTGAAAGTGAGGGTGTGCCACTTGTGAGAGTGAGGGTGTGCCACTTGTGAGAGTGAGGGTGTGCCACTTGTGAGTGTGTGTGTGTGCCACTGTGAGAGTGAGGTACACACACCATCATGTACACACACCTCCTGTACCCACCTCCTGTACACACCTCCTGTACACACCTCCTGTACACACCTCCTGCACACTCCTTCTATACACACTTCCTATACACTCCTCCTGTACACACCTCCTGTACACACCTCCTGTACACAGCTCCCGTACACACCTCCTGTACACATCTCCTGTACACACCTGTACACACCTCCTGTACACACCTCCTGTACACACCTGTACACACCTCCTGTATACACCTGTACATACCTCCTGTACACACCTCCTGTACACACCTCCTGTACACACCTCTTGTACACAGCTCCTGTACACACCTCCTGTACAGAGCTTCTGTATACACCTCCTGTACACACTTCCTGTACAGAGCTTCTGTATACACCTCCTGTACACACCTCCTGTACAGAGCTTCTGCACACACCTCCTTTACACTTACACATACCCGACAATGCAAACCCACCAGGACACACCTCCCTATACATGCCACCAGGACACACCCACTAATACCAGCACATATCCATCTGTTATTGCACTGCCCTCGCCACTGACTGACTGACATCACTGGCTGACTGCTCGAGTATTTAGAACTTTGTTCATGCAAAGATAATTGTGTTAAGGATATCTTATATATTTCTCAATCTTTATTGGCTCAGGATTTATTAAGTTATCTCTTTAGTTCCAGCATTATCTTCTCTCTTCTGTGTCAGCCTTGTCTTCTCCCTTCTGTGTCAGCCTTGTCTTCTCCCTTCTGTGTCAGCTTTGTCTTCTCTCTTCTGTGTCAGCCTTGTCTTCTCCCTTCTGTGTCAGCTTTGTCTTCTCTCTTCTGTGTCAGCCTCGTCTTCTCTCTTCTGTGTCAGCCTTGCCTTCTCCCTTCTGTGTCAGCCTTGTCTTCTGTCTTCTGTGTCAGCCTTGTCTTTTCTCTTCTGTGTCAGCCTAACCATCCTCCAAATCTATTTTTTGTTCTGTGTTTTCTTTGCTTATTGTCTCCCTCCAGAGGAAGGAGAAATTGGAGGAAGTCGTGAGCCCAGTAGATTGGGAGAGAGTGGATCTTTTCCTGTTCTCTCAGTTGCCAGTGGATCTGAGCAGGAGGCAGAGGACGACTACGTCCCTCCTCCTAAAGTCTTTGCCATGGATTTTCCCCCTGCCGTCCTGCAACAGATGAGCCCAGGGGATAGCACAGTACCAAGAAGATGGAAGTCAATTAAGGGGATTTTAAAGAGGAGACAAAAACCCACCAATTTTACCCAAATATAGTTTCATGTATGATGTCATGTGATTTCCTGTGTGGATTTGTCATCTGAATGTGACAGTACAGCAATGCCAAGCTGTGTCGATCAGTTCTGTGCCTACTCCTGCAGCATCCTGCGGACTGCAAGCATATACGTTTTTTGAATTAAGCCAGCCTAGGCAAAGGAATACATCAGTGTTCAATGCTCAGTAAATAAAGCAAATGTAATACTAAATGTCCAAACCAATGTCCCATAAGTTGCAACAAGCCTAGAGCCATGGACTGCAATGTCCACCGATGCTGGGCACTGAGGGGTGTAATGCACGAGGCTTCGATCTGGATCCTCTGATACGCAAGATTGAGGACCTGCAGCTGGCATCTGAGCCACCCAATAGTGCTGGCGTAAGATTAGTAATTCTTATCTGTCGCAATGCTGCCAAATGTCAGTAGATGTTGGCCAATCTGCCTATAATGTACACACACACCACAAGCAGTCGAACATATACTTAAGTAAATTCCTATAGCTACAAGTCCAAGCACTGCATGTATTGATATTGTACACTTGCATGAGGTGTGCACACCAGCTACACTGAACCTGCCAGATCTAGAGCTGGCAATGATGTACGCATGTAGTACACATACCAACCATGGACTAGCAGTCCAGGCTGATTATTGTCACCAAAGAATATTATTGAACATCTGTTTTTGGTTATAAGTTAAGCCAGCAAAAAGACATCACAAGACAACACACCTTTAATGGAACAAGAACACATTATGTACAACTGAGATTTCAAAGCAAGTGGACAACCGTCAACAACAACATGATTAAAACAGGAATTGAATAAAATGACAAAAAATGATGGAATGTCTTAACTGCTGTAAAGGACTGAGCAGGTCAAATGACAGGAGGGTGGACCACCCATACAGGAAGGTAGCCAACTTTGTTGGTTCTTGGGCAGTAAGCCCAAACCTTCTTCACGTTGCTCTGTGTGAGAACATCCGCAAGCACTACCTCTCCGAGTTCCACTTGCAGTTCATCCTCCTCAACCGCGTCATAGTTGGAGAGAACCAAGAGACGGGTGCCTATCTTCTGTATCTCCTCCTTGTCCTGCAGCACTGGGTTTCTGGAAGGGTTACGCTGGGCAAGAGCCAACTGACGAAACTGAGCTTTGGCAAACTCTCTCTGGGCACGCGAGGAGGACATGGAGCGACCTTTCAGGTGATGGGGAAGCTGACGAGATGAGCGATCAGGCCTTCGTGCAGGAGGTTTGCTAACGGGAGGACCTGTCATCTTCTGCAGAGCTGAAAGAACAAGAATAAAGATGATGATACACACACACAAACACATTCAATACATCAATGATATGATAGACTGGCACACAACTTGCTTATGTCTAAACACAGGTGGCTATGAATACAATTAAGATTAACACAGGTGTACATACTAATATGCACAGCTGTGTCCATGTGCCCCCTACAGGTGTGTGTGTGTGTGTGTGTGTGTGTGCGGGTGTGGGTGGGTGTATTGTATTCACCTGGATGTGTGCCAAAAGACAGACAACATCTGGGCACATAGCCTTCATCTCCAGGCACTGTGCTGATCCACAACCATTCTGGATCCTCTGCGTTCAGCACCTTCACCTGCTCTCCCTTTGTCACCATCACCTCGTTCTCGTCTGAAGCATTGAAGTCGTGGATGACCACCAGTTCCTCAATGAAGCTGCATCTAAAGTGGCTGTAAGACGAAGGGCCAACATTGGGGGAGAGACAGTAGGAGCTCTTGTGATGGCGAGGCGCGCTACTGTAGCCGTACCTTTGGGAACGACTATATTCTGAAACGTAGCCTGAGGCTATGTCCGTGTTTGGAGTTTCAAAACGAGCGTTTCTTCGACCGCCTCTTCTCTCGTAAGTGGTAAATCCACTGGCTATTGACGTACCGTCCGCGTGCGACCTGGAAGGACGTGTTCTGTATCCTGGGTCTGTCTCGTAGCCACAAGACCTTCCTCTACGACAGCCTTCTCCCTCGGAAGCGTAGCCCGAACTGCCGTACTTCCTCGAAACTCTGATAAAACTGTATGGAACGAATCCCTTTTCTCCTTGCTTCGTCTGAGAGAACGCCCAGTCTCCTTGACGGTAAAGTACTTTAATTCTCTGTCCCTTCTTCACGGATATTTCTTCAGCACAACACGCTTCGTAGTCTTTTACAACTGACATGATAACACAGGCCGGATTCGAGCGGGTCGCTCTACTAAGTAGTTGGCCTTCTGGGGAGTTGTCGTCTGTAGCATAGCCAGAGGCATATCCTGAGGACTTGGACTGGAAAGAGTGAGCGCTATCGTTGCTCTGTTGCGAACGGTTGTAGTCTGAGTTGTCCGTGGCCGTAGGGGAAAGAGACCCTTGGGGCGCGCGGTGGTATAAATCAGTCCTTGGTTGCTGGATGAGGTTTGTGATGGGTGCAGGAAGTTCAAGAATATCTTGAGGGCATTTGGATTTGTGCTTCTTTCCTGCAATGAATAGAAAGAGGAGATAGTTTGCAAATACCGCCAAATAACGGGTAGACAAAATAATAATTGGCAAAACAGAACAAGCGTTCGTCGTTAATTCTCCTTACCTCTTGTTCGCTTGGGGTGCAAGCACATCAGAAAGGACATGTCAGCTGTCTTTCTCTGTACGCAGCGCTAGCTGGCAAAAAGTGAACGAGTTGAACAAATGAGGGCTCTTTCCAGCAAAGCTATAATTATTTGCGTACCGTCGGCGCTCAAGCGAAGCGCTACAAATACACTTCCGGTCTTATAACGATATTCATGATCCCTCTCTCCCGACGTCATACATGTTCTCACGTCAGAGCACACAGCTCCGATACACGAACATTAGCCACTACAAAGAGACGGGCTTCTTTGAAATCTTACTTTCACATCCAAGAGAACGAGGAAGGTTTCGATGAATGGCTGTGACATGTTGGAATCAACTAGCTGTGGTTGTTTATAGAACCCAAAAGGGTATGCAAATGACTTCATAGCAACTACACAAGTTGGTGCTCACTGGGGCATAGAAACCTGAGATGAGGAATGCCTCTTGAGCAGACATCTGGTGTGGCAGAGGGCCTGGTTATATACATATAATTACATCTTAGTTGTGTTCTCATATGATCTGTTTCAAATGTTTAACTCTTGTAACAGATTGTATGGCTTGACAATTTATGGAGTGATAGTGGATGCACTTTCCATCACACATTCAGCTTCCCTCCATTTTCCATGTACTGATCTCCCTGGTGGCACCGGCGGGTTAGCACATATTCTACACTGGCTCTTATTTCCAAGACATTTACCTTCCTTTCATAAAACCACTACACAAGGCACGTCACAGCTGCTAGCCGTTTGCTGGCTTCATGAGTTGCTTGTACAATGAAATATTATGGTTTGGGTGTGGGTCTCATGAGAACCATTGATGGTATAAAGGCCACTAGAAGTGCCTTAGGCTGAGACATTGTACACAGCAATTACACCGACTTAGAAGCAAATTCCCTTTCCATGCAGCCGTGATTGTCTTGTGGTGCAAGTCCTAGGATCACGTTGCCTGTAAATTGTGACAGCCATAGTGCAGCTCCACAGCTAATACCTGTCATTCCATCAACATCGGCTTCTTAGCGCTATGCACATTGACATGCAAGCTATGCTGCATTGACATGCACAGATCATTCCACAGTATATACGGCTCATTGCGTGGTTTAGACTGGCTCATACGAACTGAGAGTGACTGAGCCGAACAGCACCTGTGATAGGTTCCCAAAGAGCACGGCGTTGCAAGAAGATACGTGTTTTGAAATAATGTACTAAAAAGTAGAGAACAAAAGGGCTTAGCCAATGTACATGATTTGAGCTAGTTAACTGAGGAAAGAAGATCACAGCATATCAGGAGACACCTGAGTGCTCACTGAGCAAATGTACTCGTGTGCAAACATCCTTGCCCTACGCCCTACACACATTAAAGACAATGGTTTGCTATTAACACATGCAAGGCTAGCCATGTGTGTGCTTGCTGACAAAGGTATACATGCTACCAGGAGCTGATCGGTACAATGCAGCAGATTGATGGAGAAGGTTGGCAGATTGATGGAGAAGGTTGGCGAATTGATGGAAAAGGCTGTTGGATTGATGGAGAAGGTTGCTGAATTGATGGAGAAGGTTGGCGAATTGATGGAAAAGGTTGTTGGATTGATGAAGAAGGTTGGCAAATTGATGGAGAAGGCTGTTGGATTGATGGAGAAGGTTGGCGAATTGATGGAGAAGGTTGTTGGATTGATGGAGAAGGTTGGCAAATTGATGGAGATGGTTGGCAAATTAACAGAACAACACATACTGGTATATACGTAGTTTGGAAGAAGGAGACAATGTTGAGAGGGAAACAATGCATACTAATGGTCTCCCAGTCTCAAGGAGCTTGTGACAGGAGTAGTAAGTCAGGTTGGTCACTGACAAAACACTTATTAGCTAAAATGTCTAGCGTTGAAGACATTCAGTTCCATTGGGATCTGAAGCAGCACATTCAGCAAAAGGTTTGAAAGGTAAACATGACAAAGTGTGGTGGAACAGGATCATGTCATTTTACCTGAACAAACCAAAATTAAAACAATACTTCAAAGAAATGAGGAAACCCTTTAAAGATCAAAGGCTGAGCTAATTGATTTTGTCTCCCTACATGATAATAGTAATCCCATATTCAGAAAATCTAATTCATAGCCCGGACCTTGGCTAAGGGTTGCATACAACACATCTAACACACACACATCTAACACACACACACACACACACACACACACACACACACACACACACACATCTAACACACACACACACACACACACACACACACACACACACACACACACACACATCTAACACACATCTAACACACACATCTAACACACACACACACACACACATCTAACACACATCTAACACACACACACACACACACACACACACACACACACACACACACACACACACATCTAACACACACACACACACACACACACACACACACACACACACACACACACACAGACAGACACACACACACACACACATCTAACACACACACATTTAACACACACACACACACACACA
>CAUJGJ010000188.1:4202770-4227770 GCA_963170055.1 Halisarca cf. caerulea | reverse complement strand
CTCTATAGTATCAGGTGGGCGCTCGGTGTTATCATCAAGGTGGACACAGGTGAACACATGCCATAAGATAACCATCACCCACGACTACATCCCCAGAAATGTCATTCCTTCCATTGTTTAGCTGTTATTGCTCGGTGAGTACAAACTATTCATGTGCCAATTAAAAGTGAATCAATGCTAAATCAATCACACCAATTCATCTATAATGATTGCTGGCACAGAAGAGGTTCTACAAGGTTCATTCAAGTTTGTTTGCTTGGCACTGGCTTCAGGAGCACTGTTTACTCTTTGGGAGAGACACACAATGAAGGGCATGCTGAGTGGCAGAGCAATGAATGGTGGTTGGTAGGTGATATGACACAGCTCATGTGTGTTGATGAAACCTCAGGGTGACTTGACGGGAGGTGACGGGATGTGATGTGGTGACGTCTGGTGAGATGACACACAGTGATGGATTGTCAGAGCAAGGTCAGAGTGATGCGATGGGAGGTGGTGTGAAGTTACCTGGCATGTGATGCTGTGGGTTGATGTGATGTGACATGAGTTGATGTGATGCTGTGGGTTGATGTGATGTGACATGAGTTGATGTGATGCTGTGGGTTGATGTGATGTGACATGAGTTGATGTGATGCTGTGGGTTGATGTGATGTGACATGAGTTGATGTGATGCACACAGAGCATGTTCAAGTGTGTAGATTCACCGACAGGGGAGGATGATGTGTGTGGTGTGTGAGGGGCGGGTGAGATGCGTGCAGGAGAGGGTGTGACGTATGAGGGGAGGGTGAGATATGTGCAGGAGAGGGTGTGATGTGTGAGGGGAGGGTGAGATATGTGCAGGAGAGGGTGTGACGTGTGAGTGTGGTGTGTGAAGGGAGGGTGAGATGTGTGTAGGAGAGGGTGTGTTGTGTGGGAGTGGGACATGGTGGAGGGTGTGCATCATTTGTGAGGAGCACCAGATGTGAGGATGCTGAAGAACAAAGCAAACACATGTTTCATCTGCGCTAATGAAACACATTAGCATGTCTCAGCTTGTAACCACAAAGTGTTGAAGATGTACTCTCCAATACACCAGATGTACACACACTACCGCTGATTGGTGACAGGCTGTTGAGCCGTCCAACCCACACCTTTTGACCCAACTGAACCTTAAGCAGTCACTTAGTTTGTTGTAGAGGTAGCTTACACACGTCCACACTCCACCACCTTTGAAGCACTCAACTACTGAGTAGAGAGCAAACGCTTACAAACTACTACATCCCAACCACCTCACGACAGCCTGTACATTGCACAAGTGTTGAAACCATGGCAACCATACTGCCAAAAAGACACAAAGTATGTGTGGGCCGGTCTCCCCTTGTGAGTGTGGTGATAAGTACTGTCAGGTCTCCATAGAAGAATGTCTGCCAACGTCATGTGAATGAGCTGCAGGGATAGTTTGGCTGTTGGGCACACGTGCAGTCAATGGTCAAGCCAATAAGAGAAGTATTCGATATCTTGTAGCTGAACCAACAATGTCTGTGACCACTTGCTGTGTTAAACTTTGACAGATTGAGTGGCTGACAAGCCTTTGTAGATACATCACTGACACATGCTTCGTTAGCAAATGCATTACATACACACACACACACACACAGACACACACACACACACACAACACACAACACACACACACACCAACACACACACACGCATGCACACACACACGCACACACACACACACACACACACACACACACACACCAACACGTACACACACACGCACACACACACACACACACACACACACACACACACACACACACACACACACACACACACACACACACACACACACACACACACACACACACACACACACATACACACACACACATACACACACCAATACACACATACACACACACACACACACACACACACACACACACACACACACACACCAACACACACACACACACACACACACACACACGTACTAGGTATTCACACATAATTATTCAATAATTGTGTGACAAACAACTTGTTCCTACCTTGCCTAAAACACATGACCTAATGTGACAGCTCATGACTAGAGGAGCCTTACCTGTGCTGGGTGAGATGTGTAGGTCTTCCATTAGTTCAATTCTGTCTTGTTGATTAGGTGACCCTTTCTAGACTTCAAAGAATTGATTTCCTAGTGGTGAAAAACACATCAGCAAAACAGTTTGCTCATTTGGTAAACACTCCTGGTAAACACTTGTGCCAATTTGGTACATTCTCCTGGTACACAACCCTGGTACACACCCATGGGACACACCCTGGGACACACCCCTGGGACACATCCCTGGTACACACCCCTGGGACACACCCCTGGTATGGTACACAAATAACATCAAAGTGGATGTTTTTTACACTGTTGGGTAGGTTATGTCTCGCTGCCATGGCAACCAAACCAAGCATTTTGACTATTGTAACCATAAAAACCAAAAATAAACTCAAAAGCTCAACACCTCAACAATCCAACAACTTAAACAACTCAACAATTCAATGTCAGATGAGGGGTGGTACTCTCAGAAAAGGCCTTTTAGCACACTGGTGAAAGACTGTGTGAGGATTTGACTTGCTATTTGGAGCCTTCAACTGTGACAATTCCTTCACAAGGTCTGCCACGCTGGGGGAGGGTGTTCCAGCTAGGGCCGTCCCATACATGGTCAAAGAACAAACCTACCAACACATGTACAGTTTACACTGCTACATACTCTTCAAACCAGCACACATTAAACATGGACTTTGCACAAGCTTACAACATTAACAAAGCACACATCTTTTCATCTGAAGCATGGAGATAACTTGGCCAGTCAAGCTACCACTGGGAGGAAATGAGACACTGAAATGCCCAAACTCTTTGAAACAGGATAACCTTGTCAGTTGTGATAGGTCTTTGTAAACCAGAGGTGTAGGGTGACAAGATTGTCTGACATGTTTGCTGAGTGGAAGTGAGCCGTGTTCATTTGTCAACACCACACCGTCCATGTTCCCACGCCCTGGGCTAAACGCAGCTGTCTTGACAATCTTCCATAATTCCATGGCCAAATTACAAAACAATTGATAGTCAAAACTCTACTGCTTTTGCCTGTGTTTTGAGTAGAGGGTGCCCCACCCCACCCCACCCACCCCCCATCAGTTCTGCAAGGATACATTGCAATTATAATCTACTCAGCATCCCAGACTAAACGAGACTCCCTCAATGTACACAATCAGCTGAGTACAGCAAGAAGAGTTCTACCTGTCAAACTAGTGGAGCAGTGCAACAATACATCTCTTTCTCTCCTCTGCCTTTTCATGAGTGACATAAAGGGAGATTTAGATGGCAAAGAAAGGTACTTCAGGCCAGACCTGTGTGAGGTTAACCCGAGCTCGCACAACTCATCCCATCCCAGGAAGACCCTTGGAGGAACTAAGTACACAACAGCAGGACGTATTTTGATGACAGGTCTACACTGGCTGATGCAACCAACACACTGGAGGAAAGGACCGCTTGAAACAAGAAGAAAAGCCTTACAAGAGGTTTATCACATTTGGGTTATATCATCTTACGAGTTTTGGAAGGGGACTACTTCACTCCATGAATAACATGATATAGGTTGAACAGGCAAGTCAATCATATTATAATTCCTGACTGGCACGTCTTACTCCCTGTGAATGCACACACATACACACCAATGGCTTTACAGTGATGTGTGTGTGTGTCACCTACCACGGATAAGTCAATCACCTGAGGATTCCGCGGGGAACAACATGTTTTCTTGACAATATGACAACAACATCCTCAAGCAAAAACATCGACATAACAAACATCTGGCGGTACAGGAACCAGCAGCTGGTCAAAGAAAAACACTAATTCAACAGCACTGCTTTGAAAGCACTTTCGACCCCTTTGAACTCTTTCATGTCCATTTACTATCAAACAAAGATGAGTTCATAAAATGAACCCTAGTGGTCGCTTGGATGGATGAATGGATGGATGGTTTTAAAACTATCTGACGGTTTTCCGACTCCAGACAACATTGCTACAGGTGTGTAGGTAGGGAAATTCCCTCATGCATTACGTCAAAGTAAAAATGGCCTCCTGTCCTTCAGCGTGCAGGAATGTCAAGCTCCCTACATGCAGGAGCCTCGTAGACAGGCTGGTAGCTGTAGCTCTTGAGTACGATACAGTGAAACATGT
Source organism: Halisarca cf. caerulea (assembly GCA_963170055.1). Classification (NCBI taxonomy): domain Eukaryota; kingdom Metazoa; phylum Porifera; class Demospongiae; order Chondrillida; family Halisarcidae; genus Halisarca; species Halisarca cf. caerulea. The sequence goes on along the minus strand of CAUJGJ010000188.1, from coordinate 4,223,563 downwards.
TCACGTACGAAACCTCAAAGTAGGCTTGATTTTCAGGACGATCCAATTTTTTGTTCTCGTCTTCATTGGAGTGTGAGTGTACATCCGTGTGCGCATGCGATGTATGGTGTATTTACTGACACAACCTTATCTAGTTACATCATGTGGTATTCGGGCGGGGTCTGGGAGCATGAGACAGTGAAGGGAACAGTTACCACCAAGTTAAAGGGTGTCTCTATGACCAACGGATCTGGAATCTTTGAAAATGCGGGAAATGTCACGTGGGACGAGGCAGAATACGTCATACCTCCTCGGGTAAGGTGGATAACATGCTCGTATTATTTGAGTTGCATTTGTATTCACATCAGTAACTGTGTTTGTAGGAGCCAAAGTCGTTCTTTGTCATGACAAACATGTGGATTACACACCGCCAGACCCAGGGGGAGTGTCCAGAGGTAAGTGGGTGCCTACTATCAGACCCAGAGGGAGTGTCCAGAGGTTAGTGGGTGTGTACTACCAGACTCAGGGGGAGTGTCCAGGTAAGTGGGTGCCTACCATCAGACCCAGGGGGAGTGTCCAGAGGTTAGTGTGTGTGTACTACCACACTCAGGGGGAGTGTCCCAAGGAGTTAGTGGGTGTGTAATCCCTATTACACATTGGGGAGTGCCCAGAGAAGAGTCAATAATAGGTGATGTTCCCTTGCCCCCCCCCCCCCCCCCCCCCCCCCTACTCATGAGTTCAGCTGTCTTTACTGTGTGGGTGAAGGGCGCCTGATCGAAACTGAGGAATGTGTGTTGGTAATCACTCTGTGGTAGTAAAGCCCTCACATTTCAATCAGTCACACACAGTTACAAATCTCTGCTTTAATTTTATTAAACTTCTTCAGTGTTTCCTGCTAATAGGCTTCTGCAGGCAAACTACCAACTTGTTGATCCCTTGGACAACAGCAACTGTCCAGTGGGAGGGTGCGGCCATCCAGTGGGGGGGGGGGGGTGCTGTGGCTGTCCAGTGGGGGGGGGGGGGGGGGGGTGCTGTGGCTGTCCAGTGGGAGGGTGCAGCCATCCAGTGGGGGGGGGGGGGCTGGGGCTGTCCAGTGGGAGGGTGCAGCCATCCAGTGGGGGGGGGGGGGGGCTGGGGCTGTCCAGTGGGGGGGGGGGGGGGGGGGGGGGGGTTGCAGTTGTGTTATTCATCATGAATCATGTTGTGCAGGATCTATTGAACCAAGTGGGTGTGTCTGTGGTTACATAGTGGCATGTCCATCATATTGAGTGGGGCGTGTCCATGATGATAGAGTGGGTGTGTAGTGATTAGTGAGTGGGTGTGTACTGTAGTTTAATGTGCAGTACTCCACCATCCCCCAGAGTCCGTCCGTGTTTGGTTCTCACTGTCAAAACGACTCAGATTGTTCCAACAACACCATTTTCAGGGAAGGCCATGGTGAATGGGTGAATTGTGTGAGAAAGAGGTGTGTCATTGGTTATAGTACCCCTCCCCCTCCTCCAGGTGTAACAACAGGTGAGTGCAACCAGACAACAGGAACATGTGTGGTCCAGGCTTGGTGTCCGGTGGAGAGAGAGGACAAGAACACAACGTTAGTCCTTCCTGTAGAGCATTTGTGCTGCAGCGGTATCACTCACCCCCCCCCTCACTTCTCTCACCCTCTGCTAACTCTCCTCACCCCTCACCCCTCACTCTATTCACCCCTCTCACCCCCTCACTCCTCTCATTCTTGTCACCTCTCTCACCCCTCACACTCTCCTCACCCCTCTCACCCCCTCACCCTTCTCACTCCTCTCACCCCCTCACTCTCCTCACTCTGTCACCCCTCTTAGTTCGCAGGGACCTAAGCTGCTGGAAGCTGCAGACTTTACTGTACTAGTTAAGAACAGTATTCAGTTCCCTACACTGAAACCAGGTTTCTCAAGGTGAATCCTTCCCATCCTCTTCTGTGACCGCATCATCTCCTACCCGAGCACACACACATTCCTATACTTCGTTCAGGAGGAACATCCCATCCAATGACAGTTTTCTCCAAACATGTTTGTTTGATCCAAACAGTGAAACCAACAAGACTTGTCCCATCTTCACTCTTCGAAGCATTGTTGACTTAATACCTGGAGATGACAATTCTTTTGAGGAACTTGCTGTGCATGTGTGTGTGTGTGTGTGTGTGTGTGTGTGTGTGTGTGTGTGTGTGTGTGTGTGTGTGTGTGTGTCTGTGTGTCTGTGTGTTTGTGTGTGTGTGTGTGTGTGTGTGTGTGTGTGTGTGTGTGTGTGTGTGTGTGTGTGTGTGTGTGTGTGTGTGTGTGTGTGTGTGTGTGTGTGCAGTAAGCAATAGTAATGTTAGTGTGGGTGTGTCTCACATGTGCCACACCCCCTTAGGGTGGAGTTGTTGGTCTCAACATCATGTGGGATTGTAACCTGAACTGGCAGTCTTGTTCCTACAAATATACAGCTGCTCGGGTGGACTCACCTGACTCTACCGTCTCTTCCGGGTACAACTTTCGGTGAGTAAGGGGCAGTCAAGTGGGTGTCATCTTATTTCTTTCAGTTGAAGTGGGCGTGGTCTTGAGCTCTGCAGACTAAATTGGGCATGGTCTTGTGCTCTGTTGTTGAAAGTGGGTGTGGTCTTGGGTGTGGTCTTGTGCTCTGTTGCTGGAAGTGGGTATAGTCTTGGGTGTGGTCTTTTGTTCTTTTGGTTAAAGTGGGCATGGTCTTGTGCTCTGCAGATGGAAGTGGGTGTGGTTAGAAGCTTTGTTGTGGGTGTGGTATAATGTGATTTGTTGTGTCCTCAGTTTTGCCCGATATTGGCAAGAAGGCGGAGTTGAGTACAGAAACCTCTACAAGGCTTATGGGATACTGTTCCAAGTTGAAACTGTTGGACAGGTAATGATATTCATAAGTGTTGCCCTGCCCACTGACACACCCTCCATCCTGCAGGGGAAAATTGTATCAGTCAAGCAAATATTCATCAGCTTTGGATCTGGAGTATCATACCTTGTCCTGGTAAGATGATAGATGATGATAAGTGATGTCGGATGATAATAGATGGTGATAGATGATGATAGTTGATGATAGATGATGATAGATGATGACGGACGCTGCCAGATAATAATAGATTATGATATACGATGTGATAGATGATGGGTGGCAGTTGATGAGTGTTGTAGTCTTTAGGTTATGCAAGGTCTTCACTGTCCTTACCATCTCGTTGGTTCAGGCCACCTACATCACGGACTTCTTTGTGATGTACTGCCTTCGCAAGTCGCGTCTCTACTCCAAACTCAAGTACCACAAGCTGGATGAGGACAAGGAGGACAACTTTCTCATTCTAGATGATTCACTGGTGGACTCTGTTGAGAACTATGGCACAATTGACCAAGAGTCGTTGGGTTCTGTAAGAGGAGACCACAGGGAAAGGTGTGTGGGGGTCAGGTCAAGGAAGGGTGGGTGTGGGTCAGGTCAGGGAAGGTGAGTGTGGGTCAGGGAAGGGAAGGTGGGTGTGGGTCAGGGAAGGGAAGAGGAGACCACAGGGAAAGGTGGGTGTGGGTCAGGTCAGGGAAGGTGGGTGTGGGTCAGGTCAGGGAAGGTGGGTGTGGGTCAGGGAAGGGAAAGGTGGGTGTGGGTCAGGTCAGGGAAGGTGGGTGTGGGTCAGGGAAGGGAAAGGTGGGTGTGGGTCAGGTCAGGGAAGGTGGGTGTGGGTCAGGGAAGGGAAAGGTGGGTGTGGGTCAGGGAAGGGAAAGGTGGGTGTGGGTCAGGTCAGGTCAGGTAATCATTTCTTACATGGGAAACCGTTAGCCATAGGCTATTGAAAGTGATGTGTGGGTGTGTGGGTGTGTCATTTCCGTTTGTTTTGTAGGAAGCGCAAGGCAAGCCCAACCTGACCTCGTGGACGTGTCTGCCTTCGATGGTGTTTTGTGTGCTCTACAGCTAGAATGGATTATTTCAGATTGAATTTCCGATATTTCTTTATTGTCTTTTATCTTGTAATAGTTTGATTATCACATGTTCATGTTCAATTGCTTGTACATGTCTTGACATGATTCTCATCTTTTGGACATCATGCATGTCATGAGCATGCACAGTGGCAGTACTTCTTGCCCAGTGGAGCGCATGTACATGTGGGTAAAATCTTGCAAATCGCCCAAAATAAAGAGTGGAACCATTTCAACTCACCACAGGCCAACGATCATACAAATTCTACAATAATCTTGTAATTGGTGTGTTTGAATTTGAAATGAAAATGTAATCGAGACAAAAATGGCTACCGAGAAGGCTGTAGCTGAAAGGGACATTTTCAAGGAGCGCCCCCTCAGATACTTAGGTGAATGTGAATGCCTTAGCACATCAGTTTGTTTCTATCCGCACGTGTATATTTGCCTGTGTATACGTATATACGCTCGTTCCTTCGCGGGACAGGATACGCGAATGAAGTTGGAGAAGCCTTCCGTCACACGGTACCGGTAAAACTCGTTCGCCTGACGTACTTACTAGCCAGTGGGTACGTTTTCGCTCACGCTGTAAGCAAAGGACACAAGTGGTCAAGCAAAGTAAGAGCTGTTATTCTATAGTCTCCATATTTGTTTACATATCTACAGATACTGTCTCTGTGGAAATGTATGGAGGCCTGTGCACGTTTGCATGTGTGTATGTAATATTTGTGCTTGCATATAGAGTGAATGTGATTGATGAGAATATTTTTGATGCTGAAGTTACATATAATACGATGTTCATCAGTAGTGTGTGTGTGTGTGTGTGTGTGTGTGTGTGTGTGTATGTCTGTGTGTGTGTGTGTGTGTGTGTGTGTGTGTGTGTGTGTGTGTCTGTGTTTATATGTACATGTGTGTGTGTCTGTGTGTGTGTGTGTGTGTGTGTGTGTGTGTGTGATAGTGTGTGGGTGTGATAGTGTGTGTGTGTGTGTGTATGTGTGTGATAGTGTTTGTGTCTCCTCTGTGAAGGACCACACCCACAGCACGCCCACCCATGCAGTTGTGGATACACTTGTGTGGCAAGGTCTTGCATCTGTGGCCATCCCGGGATTCACAATCAACCGGCTATGCTCTACAGCCAGATGGTCTTTGAACCGCTGGGGAGTGGGGACTGCATCCTTGCAGAGATGGACTGTTGTGGGAGTGGGTCTCTCCTGCATACCTTTCATCATAAATCCCATTGACAGGTTAGCACTCTGCCATGTTCACTGTTGTCTCTAACTTACGGCAGTTATGTCTGCTCCCACTCTAGACTAGTGGACTATGGGATGGACCACTTCCGGCCACTGGTGAAGAAGTACATGTTCAAGGACAATCCAACAAGATCACACAAAACATCATAAACTCCATGTTCTTCTCTCTTTGTTCATGTTGTCTATTTATTAATTTATTTATAGCAATTATCTAATTAATTCTTAAATCAATGTGATAAAACCATAGATAGTGCACACTGATAAAACAGGTGATGGAATCAATTCAATGCGTAACACTCCATCAGCTACATAATTTCAGACATTCGTCAGCAAATTCTGAAAAGATTGGGATATCCATGAGCTGGTCCAGTAGCTTTTCCTTGTGCCTTGGGTCTGGCCCCGACCGGTCCAGTTTAACGAGGAGCTCTCTCAGGTGTACATTGGACAAGTGGCATTTCAGTGAAGGGGAAATCCCTGAACACAACGAATTACGAGCCCGGTTACTTCGGAATATAAAGAACTAGATATACACTCACTCAGACAGTCCAGCTTTTCCCTAGGTACAATATCACTCTCACTGCTGACTATGTGATTTATTGTTTGTGCTCTTGAGTCTTCCTTTTTCCCCGCGTCGCGAGGACCCTTGCATAACAGCCTGTGCGCCTTGCAGCACTCAACCGAACAACTGCAAAACAACTACACGATAGTATAGTACGTCATATTGAGCCAGGTGTATCAGCTTACTATCGCTCTCTACAAATGGGACACTTATACAGGCTTTCCTTCTTGCATATCTCACACAACTGTGGGTCTACGGTGGCCATGTTGTTACTTTTTATGGTACAAGCCAATATGATGACGTCATTCTGGTTTCCTGGCATGCAAGGAATGCAAGGGGACGAGTTTCGGAACGAGGTGTGTTCTAAACAAAATGGCGATCTTGAGAAGGAATTGGTTAGTACAATAAATATTGTCTTTACTTCTTTTCACTGTATATCTTCCGAGTATGCGTTAAGATACATTTTCGAGCGTTCCTGTGCTATGGTGTGTTTAGTTTGCTCATAGTTAGGACCGCGAGAAGCATAGCCGTACGTCCACCTTTGGTTCTCTGTTTCTGCGTCTTCTACAGGCCTTAGAGTGCAGAAGGACGCGCTGAATTGTCTCAAGTCTTTTTAGTCGTGAGCGAGCCGTGTGTGACGCAATGCCCATCCACAAGCAATCATCACATAAAATAGGCGTAAACAAGGATCCCGACACGGCCTATCTCTTCTGTAATGACGACCCCGAGGAGATCTTCGACGATCAGATTGAAATAGGGCATGGAAGCTTTGGAGCTGTTTATTATGTAAGTGCAAGTGTGTGTGTGAGTGTGTGTGTGTGTGTGTGTGTGTGTGTGTGTGTGTGTGTGTGTGTGTGTGTGTGTGTGTGTGTGTGTGTGTTGTACCTGTAGGCTGTATAAACCAGTTGACAGAACCTACTGTGTGGGCCACAAAATCAAGTTCTCTGCTGGTACACACACACACACACACACACACACACACACACACACACACACACACACACACACACACACACAGAGAGAGAGAGAGAGAGGGTATTACCTATTTTAATTATGTTTTGAATGTGTTGTGCCAGTTGATGTAAATATTTATGTCAATTGTTTGAAGCCACATCCAAAGCTGGTGTGGTAGCTTATTCATCAGAGCTGATGTGATGGATGGTTCCCATCAGAGCTGGTGTGATGAATGATTCCCATTTTGGTGTCTACTTACCAGTCACATTTGCCTTAAGTGGAACAAAATGAATTAGCTTGTTAGCTACATACACCCTTCCCTATTGTGTGTGTGTGTGTGTGTGTGTGTGTGTGTGTGTGTGTGTGTGTGACAAGTATTACCCCAACCCCTGGTCCATCAGGCTAGGAATGTTCACACTGGTGAGGTTGTTGCCATCAAGAAAATGTCTTTCTCTGGAAAACTCTCACAAGAGAAGTGGCAAGACATAGTCAAGGAAATCAAATTCCTTAGAGAGTGCACACATGAGAACATGGTACGCTATCGGAACAGTTATCACAAAGGAGATTATGTGTGGGTGAGTTGGTGGGTGTGTCCTGTGATGGAGTGTGGGTGTGTCCTGTGATATGGGCGTGGTTACACTGTCCCCTCCCCTGGGTATAGCTTGTGATGGAGTACTGCTTGGGTACTGCGTCAGACATTATTGAGGTACAGAAGAAGCCACTTAAGGAGGAGGAAATATCGGCCATTTGCAAAGGCACACTGTCAGCTCTATCCTATCTCCATGCCAACGCTAAGATACACAGAGATGTCAAAGGTAGGTTTGGGATGTGGTCCCTTTGTCGTATGATGTCATGTGATGTCATGTGACCTGTATTTCTCCTGATTACAGCTGGTAATATTCTGTTGACAGAGAGAGGGATTGTTAAGCTGGGGGACTTTGGGTCAGCCTCTCTCAAATGTCCTGCAAACTCTTTTGTTGGGACACCTTTCTGGTCAGTAGTTTTTATAATGCATAGTGCATTTCCATAGCTACAAATGACTCCATATCCCGCCCCTTAGGATGGCTCCGGAGGTGATCCTAGCAATGGACGAGGGTCAGTATGACGGTCGGGTGGACGTCTGGTCACTGGGAATCACATGTATTGAGTTAGCCGAGAGGAAACCACCCTTGTTCCATATGAACGCTATGTCTGCCCTGTACCACATTGCTCAGAGTGACCCGCCCACTTTGAAGGACCCCAGTAAATGGTTAGTACCTCCCTCCCACCCACTAGTGTCTGTTGCCATGTAATGTACCTACATAAAACAGTGTTATTAGTTGCCTTTGGTTTTATAGAGTAAATCCCTGCAATCATTATGGAGTAAATCCCTGCAATCATTCATGTGTATATTTCCCGGGTTGGTAGGTCTGAAGAATTTGTCAATTTCATCAGCAAATGTCTTGTTAAGGAGCCATCAGAACGTCCCACCTCACACCTGATGCTCCAACACAATTTCATAACTCTACAGCGAAGAGAAGAGATACTACTCACCATGGTGGAGAGGTCCAAGTCACTGGTCAGGAAGCTGGACGACCTCAACTACCGAAAAGCTCGCAAGATCTTGATGAATTCGAATGAAGACAAAACCTTCTCTACAGAGGACATTGATGGTAGTGGTAGCGATGATGAACACTCCCCCATCGAGACCCCCAGCCCCTCCTCCTCACCCACAGGAGGGAGGCGGAGCAATGGGGACATTGAACACAATCAAAGGGAAGGACAAGTACCTCCCACTGGACCACAAGCTTCTCCTGTGAAGAGCAAGGTACTTTCCCCTTGTTGGGTATTCCCCTAGATGAATCTCACTGGATGAGTCTGTTCACTGAGTACTCCTGTTCATATGTACACACACATAAGTGCACACACGCATGTACATGCACAAACGTATGTGCACACACATATGTACGCACACACATCTGTACACACATTGTACATACACACATTTGTACACACACATCTGTACACACATATTTGTACACTCACATCCATGTACACACAGATCTGCAGTGTGTTCCTTGAGCACCACTGATGCTGTGTTTCCCTTCTCCTTTAGTACCAACTGAACATTGACAGAAGTGTGTCTGTGTCCCAAGTGGAGGTGACACACAACCGCCATCCCATGGAGAAGCAGCATCTTGAACGCACTCAGAGTGATGTCACTGCCTTCGGCCACACCTCTTCGTCACATGGCAGCCACACCTCTTCGTCACATGATAGCCACACCCCTTCATCACAAAGTGTCAGGAGTCTTCACGTCAAGGATGGAGAGAAGGCGGCTAAGCAGTCAGCACTGGTCAAGGCTGGTGGCCATATTGGATTCTCCTCTCTCAGGCCGTACAGTCTCGTCTCCAAACAGCAACAAGAGTCTGCATTGCAAATTGAGCTAAAGGAACAGATGATTGGATACAAGAGATTGCGACAGTCACATGTTAAGCAGGTGTGTTGCTGAAAAGTGGGCAAGGCAGGTGTGCTCTTGGCTGGTACAGGTGTGCTGATGGAGAGTGGGTGGGGCAGGTGTGTTGGTGGAGAATGGGTGGGCAGGGTGCTGCCTATGTGGGTGGGGCAGGTGTGCTGGTGGAGAGTGGGTGCGGCAGGTGTGTTAGTGGAGAGTGGGTGGGGCAGGTGTGCTGGTGGAGAGTGGGCAGGGCAGGTGTGCTGGCGGAGAGTGGGTGGGCAGGGTGCTGCCTACGTAGGTGTGGTCAGTCATCATGTACCCCTTCCCTTTCAGATGACCCAACTAGAGGCAAAGCTGAAGGATGACAAGACAGCACATGGTCGATCTCTTGAGAGAGAACTAGAGCAGTTCAAACACCAGTGTGAGCGTGATGCTGACAAGCTCAAGATGAGGATACGAATTGAACTGGAGAATAGAGTGAGTCTGATCTTCATTTCCTTGTGGTTGCTGTGCTATATATAGTAACAGCCTTATTAGGACCTCTATTGTATGGTAATGGGATCTATTCATTGAACTATTCCCATAGCAACGATTGTCCCATGTCATATTTGTCTCTCACAGCAAAGGTACATTGAGTCAGAGGAGAGAAGGTTCTTGAAGCAGCTCAGAGACAAGCAAGAACAGGAGATGAAGGTCTTCCAAAGCAAGCAGAAGAAAGACTACAACCACACAAAGGAAACATACAAGAAAGCGTATGAGAAGTCAGACCTCAGTTCAGCTGATCGCAAACGACTCCTAAATGAACGGAAACAAGAGAAGAAGTCCCAGCAACATGCAGAGGAAGAGTTGCAGCTGGAACGATTGAGGAAGGAGGCAAAGAAGCAAATGATTGACTTCAAGCGAGAGCTCTTAGAGGACCTTCACAAACTTCAGAACAGTCTTCTCCATGAAGAACTCAACTTGAGCCAACAACACAAGGACCAGTACCACCAGATGAAGCAGAGACACTTGGAGTCAACCATCGAGCTCAACTACAAGCAGCTGAGGGCAGTACAGGCAATGAGGTGGGTGTGTTATTGTGGGCGTGTCTCTTTGTTGTTTGTTTAGTAGTCATGTTGGTCTTTCTTGTCCAGATTGGATCACTTGGAGCGACAGCACAGCACAGAGTGGGCGAATCAACAAGACTACAGTAAAAGAACAGAAAAGGAACTGAGGAAAAAACACCTTTTGGAGTTGAAACAGCATCCAAAGTCTCTGAAGGTGGATTGTGTGTGTGTGTGTGTGTGTGTGTGTGTGTGTGTGTGTGTGTGTGTGTGTTATGTGTGTGTGTGTTATGTGTGTGTGTGTGTTGTGTGTGTGTGTGTGTTGTGTGTGTGTGTGTGTGTGTGTGTGTGTGTGTGTGTGTGTGTGTGTGTGTTATGTGTACGCACGCGTGTGTTGCGTGTGTTGTGTGTGTGTATGTGTGTGTGTGTGTGTGTGTGTGTGTGTGTGTGTGTGTGTGCGTGTGTGTGTGTGTGTGTGTGTACATAATATTATATAAATTATTATGGAGTATGGTAGTACTCCATATGTAGGATTGACACGGAAAAACATGGCTGCCAAACATTAGCAAAAATTTGTTTTTGTCAAAAAACTAGCAGTATGGTGACTCCATAGTTTTCAAAAGTAGATTTTGGTGCATTTTGACACACCAGCTACAAGGAAAAATAGTTTAAAAGGTTCGGTAGGTTTAAAAGCTATCTTTTTAAAGAAATGTGAAGTACACTCACCGAGGTGCAAATTCCTACATCCCTCATGTGCAGCACATTATACGTATATGCTGCGGGATGTAGGAATTTGCACAGTGTACACTCAGTCCAATTAAACTCTGTCTAGCCCTATGCCCGTCTAGCCTCATGTATGTGTAGCCCTATGCCTGTCTTGCCCTTTGCCCATCTAGCCCTGTACCTGTTTTGCAACTCACCCTTGTTTCAAGTGTTTTTGGAGGATCCTTTTTTGATAATGGCTTTTTGCACGATCCTGTGTCAATCCTACATCCTTTTACCATTTTAAATGGTTTTTATCCACTTATACATTACAATTAATGAGCATGTACACACACACACACATACACACACACACACACACACACACACACACACACACACATGCACGCACGCACGCACGCACACACACACACACACACACACACACACAGGTAGGTAGGTACAGTCCACAGTTCAGTGTGCAGTGAGTATTGTCTTCCTTGTGACAGGTGAAGGAGAATCAGATACGAAAGCAGTTTCATGACACAGTTCGCATACAGACCAGGCAGTACAAAGCTCTTGAGAAACAGATGATGTCCACTCTACCCAAGGAGAGGTACCGAGAGGCTTTGAGACAGCAAAGAGACGAGAGGATGAGGAAAGTGGCACAGCTCCATTCACAGTATGAAAGGACTATTGCCGACATGCTTCAGAAGCAAACAGTGAGCTATTGGTGTGGGTGATAGGTGTGGTGTGGGTGATATGTGCGCTGTGGGTGATAGGTGTGCTGTGGGTAATGTGTGCTGTGGGTGACGTGTGTGCTGTGGTGATATGTGCTGTGGGTGCTGTGAGTGTTTCTGTGTGTGTTGGGTGTGTGTGTGCTGTGGGTGTTTTGTGACTGTAGTGTGTAATCTGTTGTTTGGTCAAAGCATGTGATTGTCATGTGACTCAGTCCTGTGTGCTGGTTGTTTGACATAGGTGAAGCTAGATGAGGCTCAGTTAAAGGATCAAAATGCTCTTCAAGTTCAGCTGAAACATGAGGAGCAGCTCCTGAAGGAGTACCAAGAGAAGCAGAAAGCTAAACTGAGTGAACAGCATGAGAGAGAAAAGGCAACCTTGGATGATGATGTCAAGGAGAAGCGCCGTCAGCTGGACAAGCAGGTCAGGGTGTGTGTGTGTGTGTGTGTGTGTGTGTGTGTGTGTGTGTGTGTGTGTGTGTGTGTGGTGTGTGTGTGTCGTGTGTGTGTGTCGTGTGTGTGTGTGTGTGTGGTGTGTGTGTGTGTGTCGTGTGTGTGTGTGTGTGTGGTGTGTGTGTGTGTGTCGTGTGTGTGTGTGTGTGTGGTGTGTGTATGTGTGTCGTGTGTGTGTGTGGTGTGTGTGTGTGTGGTGTGTATGTGTGTCGTGTGTGTGTATGTGTGTGTGTGGTGTGTGTGTGTGTCGTGTGTGTGTATGTGTGTGTGTGGTGTGTGTGTGTGTCATGTGTGTGTGTGGTGTGTGTGTGTGTGTGGTGTGTGTGTCGTGTGTGTATGTGTGTCATGTGTGTGTGTGTGTGTGGGGGGGGGGTGTGTATGTGTGTGTGTGTGTGTATGTGTCGTGTATGTGTCGTGTGTGTGTGTGGGTGTGGGTGTCGTGTGTGTGTTGTGTGTCGTGTGTGTGTGTGTGAGCTAATTGGGCCTGGTCCTGCTAGCTTAGCCTAGTTTGTATGTTTCTTTCATTCCTTCAGTTTGTTGAGGAAAGCACGAAGCTGGTCAATGAGAGATTAGCTCGCAAACAGGAGCTAACACGACAGCACATCAGAGAGGTTGATGATTTCAAAAGCAGTTCTGATCCTGAGCTTATCTCTCTGAGTTCCTTCTCTGCGTTCTCCGATCGTGGAAGCATTGACCGAGCCTCCACAAGGTCCAACCGGAGTAGTAAGAGTGTTTCTGTCGGCACTTCTTCTGTCTAAGCCCTTCATTATTGATGCCCTCTGTCACGTCCCATAAATTGTCATTTAGCCTCATTTAATTATTTCAATTCACAAGCTGTTGGTGTTCGAGTGTTACTCTTGTAGATTTATGTGTACATTATTCATTCACAACAATCGAATTAACAATTATTGTAATTACATTATAGAATTTAATTAACACATACGCATGTCCTATTTGATTACAATATCTGCTTATCTACCTGACCTGCACTGTACAGACCTAGAACTGTAAATTGTGTAATTTATTTTTGTATCCAACAATTAATGTAGCAAAAAAGTTGATTCCAATATTATTACTGAATTATTTTTTATTTTGAGGATCATTTGCTCCTGAGTTGTGAATATTTAGTATAATTGATGTCAATTTTGGTGATTTTCAACATCCTATTAATTGTCACAACCATGGCATTAGGGCTGTACGTACAGTGGGGACACCATCGAGGGGTTAAATTGGAGACGGGAACAACATTGATCACAAGGGTTTATTGTGCTTGACACAGTAGTCAGAGACAGACATCACAGGTCTTGGATGAGTAGGTACAGATAAAAGGAAAAATGTACAAGGGTAAAAATGCTGGGCTGTGAAACATGATATCTCTATACAATAATTATTGATAAACGATATTATTTAAACTGTCCTCAAGTTTTCTGTGCCAATGATGTGCTAACAGCTTGCTGAAGCTGGAGATGTTCCTGAGAAGAAAGAAAATGGAAGTCAAACTGGGAATGGGAACTAGCCTGGATTGGAAGTTGAGATGGGAATGGGAACTAGACTGACTTGGAAAACTGAAGAGCAAAACACACTTGTGTGTGTTTGCATACAAACAAGGCTAATAGTAACATTATGATACATGCCAGCAGCCATCATTAGTACAAGTTAACGGATGAACAATCACAAACCTCTTGTCCCACAGAAGTCATTAGCTATACAAATACCTAGCATAACACTACCTGAGACAGAATCAGTCAACAACATCCTGTTTCCATGACAACCTGTTTTCTGACCTTGTTAAGGTGCTTGAGTGCAACCTGTAGTGAGCCACATTCTGCTGTCCTCTCACTCAACAGTGCTTTTGTACGTGAATGACGCTGCTCCTCCATCTAACAGGAGAATCGAGGTACGCATTGACATGGGACACACACCTAGGTCTCACGTAGGTCACACAACTAGGCCTCACACCTAAACCACACAACTAGGCCTCACACCTAAACCACACACCTAAACCACACACCTAGGTCTCACGTAGGTCACACAACTAGGCTTTACACCTAAACCACACACCTTAATGGCCAACTTGAGTGGTCGAATGAGCAGATCATCACTTGTCTGTGTACCATCAGTGATCATCCTCACACAATCGGGGAGGACAGAGTTCGGATGGTGCTTCTTGGACAAATCACACTCCATTGCAGCTCGTCCGTCCTGGTTCTTCAAACCTTGGGATTTTGTCTTCCTCGTCCTCTCATCCTAAAGACAGAGTGAAGCTACTGTAAAGACACATCAAACGATGTGTAGATCAGGTGGTGTAGGTGCTAACTTTCTCCCTCAGTAGTTTGCCAGGTGATGGCCTTTCCACCTGTGCCCTCAACTCTGAGATGTACGAGTGGACATTATCCACCATTTTCTGCAAAAGTGACACAGCTGCTAACTTGTTGCTAGGCAACATGGATTCCTTGGCACTGTGGATAAGCATACAAGAAACAGTGACAGATTGCATCACTTGACTGACATATTGCATCACTAGGCTGACATATTGCATCACTTGGCTGACATATTGCATCACAAGACTGCCATATTGCATCACAGGACTGACATATTGTGATACGGAATTCTTCCCCACACCCACACCCACACACCTTGATTGCCGATTCTGCTTGCATTCTGTCAGCACTGCAATCTTCTGACAGTGTGTGGTGATCTCACTCAGGAGTGACCTATTCTCTTTCTCCATTTGCTGAACAAGATCTTTCTCCCTCTGGAGAGCAACAAGCCCATCAGCTTTCCTCCTTGCTATCTCAGCTTCCAGCCTCTGAATGGTCCCTGCTAATTGGTCCGCTTCCTGCTTTCGTTCGTGAAGAAGACGTTTATTCAAAGTCAACAGTTCCTCCTGTGATGTCTCCCTAGCCCGAGCAAGAGCTGTTTGTTTTTCTGTTTGAAGGGTCTGTGACAACCGCCTTTCAGTGTCCAAGGACTGGAGAGGGGCAAGCATGCCTGCATACACACATGTCCATGTAGTACCACCACGACAACTAACCATCTTGAGCTCAGCAATCTGGAGTCGTAGTTGACTACCTTTCTCCTGTTCTAAACTCATTCTCTCCTCAAACCTTTTCTGAATACGACTCACTTCCTCTCTGTGGGTCTCTCTTTCCTTCTCCAAAGCATCTTTTAACTCCTTTTGAGCAACAAACTTCTCTCTCAGCAAAGCAGCTTTCAACTGTTGGTCATATGAACAAAGAACCCATCAAATCTCACCATGTGACATTGAGCCATAACACACCACATGACAGAAACACACACACACACACACACACCTCTTTCTTGGCTGTCTTTGCCATTTCTTCTTTAGTAGTCCAGAGGTTTTGTTTGGCTTCTTCAAGCTGTAAGGAAGTGGTCTTCAGTTCTTCCTGACAAATCTACAAAACCAGACACAATGATGATATCAAAGATGCCATCTTTCCTGCCTCACTCTAACCACAGAGGACAGGATCACAGATGTAGGCTTGACCAGCACACGTACTTGGAACTTCCTTGACAAGTCATTGACCACCAAGGAGTGTCTCTTGTCATCTTCAGACAAAGCACTCTTGTCCTTCAGCAGCCTGGCCTCCTTTTCAATCAACTCTTGTCTCTTAGTACTAGTTGATTCTTGTACTCCGGACCCAGCTAATGACTTCTCCCTTTGGAGAGGATCCATCACTTTCCAGTTTTTCTTTAGCAGAGATTCCTTCTCCTTAAATTCCTCCTCTTTTGTCATTGCCTCAATTTTGTGTGAAAAGGTTGAAACTGGGTCATCTCCCTCGCTCCAGTCCAGGCCATGTGACTGTTGAAGCTGTTTGACCTGACTACTGAGGGAGTCACGCTCCTGTACATGAGGTAACCATGGTGACAAAGGTGCATGAAATCTATACCTACATATGTACGTACCTCTATTAAGGCGGCCATTTTGCTTTCCATCACTTCTTTGTCCGCCCTCCCTGCCAACCTCAATGCCTCCATCTGCTCGGTCATCTTTAGTACTTCTGACACATGAGACTCTCTCAATCTCACAATATCCTCTTCTCTCTCCTTCAACAGAGACTGAACTTGTAGCAGATCTTCCTGTTAAGGGACCATGTCAAAAGCATACATCATGACTTGACCACACCCCCTGAACCCCATCCTATGGTCCACTCCCCCTGAGCCTCATCCTATGGTCCACACCCCCTGAGCCTCATCCTATGGTCCACACCCCCTGAGCCTCATCCTATGGTCCATACCCTCTGAGCCCCATTCTATGGGTCACACCCCCCAAGCCCCATCCTATGGTCCACACCCCCTGAGCTCCATCCTATGGGTCACACCCCCTGATCTGAGGTACACACCCACTGAGCCCCATCCTATGGTCCACACCCCCTGAGCCCCATCCTATGGGTCACACCCCCTGATCTGAGGTACACACCAATGCATACAAACTAGAAACTAACATTAAATTTTGATGATGTCTTGGGTTCAGATTCCATACTAGAGGGTAGTCAACAGAATAGAATACACTAAATCACATGGGAATTGAAACAATATCTGGAATGGGAATTGGAACATACCTCTCACTCCTCCCATCAATACAACTGGATTCTGAAAATGACTGTTGCCTAGGCAACCCTGTAGAGGATGGCACTGGATGTTCAGACAATTTTGGGGAACCATGGCAATCGTTACCATGGTGATCACCACTGGTAAAGCAAACGTTAGATAGAAGTTGTCCATTCTGAATACGATCACTGCTGTTAGCAGTGCCTCTACCCAGTGAGTTGTCCTTGGTTACTGTGTTGCCAATGGCAACATCAGTGACAACAATATGGCTGTCATTGTCATTACAAGTGATCACCTCTTGTAGCTCTGAATCTGTTGTCATGGAAACATCTTGCTCCTCCAATGATTGGTTATGTTCCTCTGATGATCCTAGGCCTTCCATATTAGGGCACTGTCCTTGGCTCAACAGGCTCTGGTCCAAGGACAGCTTTTGCAGCTCCGAAGGACAAGCACTTTCTCTTCCGAAGTCCAACGTCTGTCTTCTAAGTGTAGCCTCTGACCCAGCTGATGCTCGATGGGTGTGGCAGCTGGCATGGCTGGCTCTGGGCGTGGTCATGATGACAGTACTAGCATTAGACTCTCTGTGCGAGACGGACATGCGTCGTATGGTGCTGGTCTGGGACACACGGGAGAGCTTGAAGAAGTAAGGACTGCTGTCTGATTGCTCCTCTAGAGCGTCATCATAGGAGGACGTCTCCCCATTTCTTTGACTGCTCTCCTCAGCTGAGTCTTGTTGGAAGCTGATGAAGCTGTCCGTCCCCGAGGGTTCAGAGACTGGCAGCTGAAGTGTCTCCTGCGGTAGATGGGAGAGAGATGTGGGTGGGGCATCACACTGTGTGGGCGGGGTGTCACGATGTAAGTCACTGACATCACTGGTTGAGAGTCCTGATGATGCACTCCTAGGCCTCTCGTTGAACGGCCATGGTTGTTCGTTGTCGTCTAGCTCATGCACCGATGGCTGGTACTGCAACCACTGTAAAAGCTTGCTATCTGGGGCAGTCGACGTGGCCTTCTTCCTAGACCGTGGGCTAGGGGGTTGGTTCTGCCCACCCGGTCCCACTGGTACATCCTCATCGTCATCATACGACGTGATGGAGAAGTAGATGGTGTCAGCACTATGGTAACTATGGTAACTCTTCAAAGACTCAATACTAAGCTTGTAGCCGTCCCTGCTTGGCGGGACAGGCTGTGGTTGCCCTGACAGCGGTAATGAGTTCTTCCTTGTTTGAGGAACGGACAGCAAGTTGCCAATTTGCTTGCCTTCAGCTACCTGAGCCAGACCATTGTCAATGGAATGACGGGGGGAGATTCGGGGACTTCCACTAGGTGACAGCTGACTTGCCGTCTCTTCAACAACTGTTTCCAGAGGCTGTCCCATTGGATAGTAGGGATAGTAGGGTGTGTCTGGGAGGCAGGAAATAGGAATGGGAACGGTCGTGGTGGGCTTTCGAGGAGTGGGGGAGGTCTTGACAATGCTTGAGAAGGTCTCTGCTGTCCCACCGAGGGGAATGTCATGCTCTATTTCTTCTTGGTCCTCTGAACTTTGTCTTCTACTAGTTGGAGGAGCGTCATTGATGTGAGAAGGTGGAGAGACATGGGTGCCCATGAAAGATTGCGCAAGGTAGGTGGGCCGGGCATGGGCTAGGTGGTCAGGGATGAGTCTGTCTGGGATAAGTTGAGGACTCTCAAAGTCACAAAGAGCTCTAATGAGCAGGTCGTCAGTATCAACGTCCTGCAACACACCGGAGAAGAGAGGGTCACTGTTGGTACTACCACTGTGCAAACTATGGCTCTTTATCCTCCACAGTCGCCTAGCAACAGGGATGTCATTTTCACTACCACTGGAGTCACCCAACATCTCCAAGATGGCCGTATTAGATGTGGTCTGGTGGACTAGAGTCAAAGACGATGTGTGCACATCCACACCAGAGTGAGTAGGGGAGAGATCCGGAGAAGGTGAGGTCGGCCCCTTCAGACAGGAGTACAGTGTGAATCCTCCCTGTGTGGGTGGGGGGGATCCCGTGTTGTCCCCACCTGGTGATGGGATGGGTGGGAGTGGGTCCTCCTCCTCCTCCTCCTCGCCTTCTTCGATGGTTGGATGTGTAGGGTTGCAGCAACTGATGGATCTTCGACGCAAATAACTGGAGACATTTCTCTTCCGTCTAAGGTTGAGATCATCCTTTGAACATGGTCTTCCATTCAGAACATCCCTGAGCGGATGGACACTAAACCATTAACAAGCAGTATTCATGCTATGTAGTCACATGACTGTCATGTGACTACTTAGCCCCACTCATGCATTCCTCGACCACAATCTCATACCCACACACCAGACTCACTTAAACGGGTCAAACTCTTCATCGTCTTTCAACATATTCAACATTCGGTCAAGTTTGTCCTCTGTTGGGGAGTCCACTACAGAGAGATGTCACAGATCCCATCAACACCCTGATCACCACACCACACCCCTCCTTACAACACATCACGCCCCTCCTCACAGAAGAATGGCAGCGTATCTTCCTTCATTGGTGTTCCAATGTCACTGCTTTCATCAGTGGCAGCATCCGTCACGGAACTGTACAGCCGAAGCATCATGTAAGGGGGCTTTCCCTTGTCCCCAAAGCAGGCTGGACTAGCAACACCGGGCGTCAGTAGTCTACCATTGCATCCATCACCCTTCAAGGATGCACACAAGAGCAAACGTGACAACCAGCATCAAATAAAGGCTCACAATTGCAATGAGTTGTCCGGACTATAAAGCCCCATTTACACGTATCCGGATACCCTTGTAAACGTATACTTTGAAGACGATTACACAGACTATTTACACAAAAACGCCGAAAACGCATAGCGAATGTGGAAACTTCGCAAACGGATACCTGAGTGGATACTCTATAAACGCATACATCAATCGTTTTCGTGTAAATAAGTTGTAAACGCATTCAAAAGTATATGTTTACAAGGGTATCCGGATATGTGTAAATGGGGCCTAAGTGGTGTCCTTTGTAGAGAGGTTTATTATACTGTGTCCCTATTTGGGAGAGTTCACTATTGGAGCATCCAGTGTACCCACAAACTACAGGCGCCCACATCTTGTAAGCCCCTCGGAAGCCCACTCCGATGATAACACTAACAACACTCCACTGCTCAGGACTTACCTGCAGACCAATGCAGGATAGAAACATCATAATGTTTGCTGGACTTTAATAGCATGTTTTCTATTAACCCTAACCCTAACCCTATCGAACACTGTCTACGCAATTGATAACAATAACTTTAGCACACCCGACGTACACCATGGGATGGGCAAACATGACTATTGCAACCAAATTCCATTAAATTTAAAGAAAAACAATCATCCGCCAGTGCAATTAAAACGGAGTGTGTGGTAGTCTGAGAAAGACACATTGCTTAGGACAATCACCTGACATACCATCCCACGGTTACACCACACACGCTCTGACCAACGACGTCACGCAGGTGGTGACATGACGCGACACTAGAGGCACACACTAAACGTGAAATTGTCAATCACAACGGGCAAACCTCAACTATTCGAATAGTCTACAACACACACCACTGGTCGAGCGACTGCTCATGCACCGGGTCTCTCTCTAGTGGCGGATATCACTGAAATACGACCTTCTGCACACTTCGGGGAGAGATCGGTAATGGTCCACGAACACGCAACACATGGCGTATTTTAAGGATCTGCACGTTGAGGTGAACGAATAAATACGTGTAAACGAAATCTAACCTCGACATTCGAGTCTGAGCCAATCCCAGGGAGATGAAATTGGTTGGGATGGAGATCAGCTGTAGGGTGAAACGCACACACACGTAGAAAACGTCAGAAGAAGAACAATAGGACAGCACACACACAGTCTGTGTTGGTAGAAAACCTATCCAAACACAGTTAATATCACCTGTGGTCATCTGGAATTTCAGACAAGACCGTTTAGTTCAAAGACCGATCTTTCGAGTCCTTCGCAAGCTTCACACTCGTACCCCGAGCACCGCCATCACATGTGACACGACAATGAATTCAATTAGTCTTTCAAAAAACATGAATATAATTATCACAAGACGGTTGTGTTCGGTCCTCGGTTCGGTCGTCAATCGTTGATAGTCGGCTCGGTGAGGCGGTCTGTTTCGGCACCTTCTTCGTCTTCAGA
>CAUJGJ010000188.1:4190270-4200270 GCA_963170055.1 Halisarca cf. caerulea | reverse complement strand
AGCGAAAGAGCTCTCATTCTTCTCTCAACAGGGAAGAGATCGGCTATCATAGTTGGGGCTACAGTTGAGTAGCTTGCCTCCCCCACACCCACTAACCCCCTCATCACCAGTAGCATCCAATAGTTCTGCAAAAAGTACATGAAACCTATTCTCATACAAGCAAAGCATGCTGCTCACGTGGCAGAGTGAACTTGCAAGGGTATGTGTGGGCATGAGTGGGCACACGCGCGCGTGTGTATGTGTGTGTGTGGTGTGTGTGTGTGTGTGTGTGTGTGTGTGTGTGTGTGTGTGTGTGTGTGTGTGTGTGTGTACATCCAGGCATGCATTCACATGGAAAATATGCTTTGTTGTGAAGATGAGGACTTTGGAACAAAAAACTGAATTTTTTTTAAAAATCATAAATAAATACTTCAAAAATACACCCAGCCACATCAAACAGCGACACCTGTCACATCAAACATGTGTGCATGTACACAACCACTCACCACTGAAAAGGACCCTGCTAGCACAGCCACTAACCACTAAAAGGGACCCTGCTAGCACAGCCACTAACCACTAAAAGGGACCCTGCTAGCACAGCCACTCACCACTGAAAAGGACCCTGCTAGCACAGCCACTAACCACTAAAAGGGACCCTGCTAGCACAGCCACTCACCACTGAAAAGGACCCTGCTAACACAGCCACTCACCACTGAAAAGGACCCTGCTAGAGTGAACAGTGACCAGAAGATGATCCCAATCCCTATAATGTACTTCCTTGTCCAGCGGTCGCCTAGGTAACCAAAGAAGGGCGACAAGAGCATATAAGATGCAATGAAAGATGTTTGCAGGAATCCAGCAAATTTATCAGAGACAGGTTCGGGGAAACTGCTGGTCGAAGGCTTTGACAGGTCGTGTAGCACGGCTGCAAGGGCCAGAGGAACACGACAGCATAGATCCTTCAACAACACACTGAGATGAGAACATTCTTGTAATTATTACAATGAAATATTCAACAGACAAATCATCTTACCAGCAAGAGTGAATCTATCTGCATAGTTTAAAAGATTAATAATACAAAGGATAAAGAGAGTGAAGTATCCGCTGACGCCAGGAGGTCTTTGGCAGAAATCCAACAGTCCCATGGTTCGAAATTTTTTTACTCCGTCTTGGGGAAGTACCGAAACTATGTCATGTGATCTGGGGATCACGTGATAGGCGGTGTCTACCATAAAAGGATTTGAGACCGCGTGTTCGAACCAAGGAAATTTGTAGAAAGAGATTCTTGCAAGGAATGCCAATGTACCCAGAAACGGGCAATAACGATGCTAAAGTTTACGTGGGTAACTTGCCAAGTGATACGAGATTAAGAGATTTGGAAGACATATTCTACAAGTTTGGTAAAATTCGAGATATCGATCTTCATTCCAACCGCAACCCTCCTTTTGCCTTTGTGGAGTTTGAAGACGTAAGAGATGCCGAAGATGCCGTGTATGCTAGAGACGGATACGATTTTGATGGCTATAAGATCCGCGTAGAGTTTCCAAGGTCGTCTAACCGTGGAAGAAGCGGTCCCCCAAGGGGACGTGGAGGGGGCGGCAGAGGTGGAAGTAGACCGTTCGTTAGACGGGGAGC
Source organism: Halisarca cf. caerulea (assembly GCA_963170055.1). Lineage (NCBI taxonomy): Eukaryota > Metazoa > Porifera > Demospongiae > Chondrillida > Halisarcidae > Halisarca > Halisarca cf. caerulea. The sequence continues at coordinate 4,198,656 of CAUJGJ010000188.1, read as the reverse complement.
CAAAGGCTACAAGTGTGTGGTTACTGGCCTCCCTCCCACCGGGAGCTGGCAGGATTTGAAGGATCACTTCAGAGAGTGTGGTGATGTGATATTCACTGATGTGACAAGAGATGGAACAGGGATCGTGGAGTTTTCCCGTCATGACCACATGAAGAGAGCTGTGAGAGACCTCCATGACAGCAAGTTCCGTTCTCATGAGGTGAGGAAGGACTTAACTTGGTATTTGTCACAATTCGATGTGTTACATTGTTGTCCATCAACACATGATGTGATTTATGTTCTTTTTATGTAGGGAGAGACATCGTATATTTATGTCAAGGAAGGAAGAAGGTCACACTCTAGATCTCGCAGCCGCTCTCCTCGTAGGTCACGTAGCCCCTCACCTCGTCGCCGCTCCAGGTCAAGATCCAGGAGCCGTTCTCCCATTCGCCATCGCTCAAGATCCAGGAGCTACTCGCGCTAAACATCTTCTCTAGTGTGTGGATTAACATGTAATGGTCTTATTCAGTGACTCTTACTGTAGTAAGTACAACTGAAGCATATGTGTATGTTTAGGACTTAATTTACCACATAAGCAACTGCTAGCATTTATATCTTGTTTGTTACTGATGCCGTTATTTTACATTGCTGTACTGTACACATTAACTTAGAGTCCCAGCGATGGAGGGACCCACACTGTGTGTGGAGCATGCAACATGGCCACTTCCACAGGGACACATAACCAGGAATTTGGATTGGGAATAGCATGACATGGATTTTGAACTGGGATAGGACCTTGGATATCAGCATGGGCTTTAGCATGACCTGGATTTGGACCGGGAATTAGCATGAAATGGATTTTGGACTGGGAATAAGACCTTGGATACCAGCATGGGGATAAGCATGACTTGGAATTGGACTAGGAATTAGCATGATCTGAATCAGACGTGGGAATTGGATTCAAACTGGGACAATAACATGCTAGGGATTATTAACTTGGAATTCCATTCTGGGCATTATGGGATATCATTAGTTGGACAGTGGATGTGCATTTGACCATAGATACTCAAACCCCTATGATTTGACCTATAGTGGCACCACATAACACTCGACAGTGGATTAGCGCATGTGCCTATGCACAAATTATTAGTGCAGATTTACACACCAGAGATTCACGTGGGAGTAGTCTCACATAGCCCAAACCACACTTTCTGCTCCTTTTCATGATGATGCAGTCAGAGCTACTCAAAACTACTTGGGGGGGGGGGGGGGGGGGCTACAGTTCTCACTTAGACAATTTCTAAATGATGAGATGCATACACACACACACACACACAAAAGCATTACACCTTGTTCAGATACTAGTACTTTGTGTTCAGTGTGTGTGTTACGTGGTCGGAATGTGCCTGTTCAGTACACCAGGACCAAGAGTGACCCGCTGAGTACACCAGGAGTAAGAGTGACCCAGCAGGACCAGGAGTGACCCGCTGAGTACACCAGGAGTAAGAGTGACCCAGCAGGACCAGGAGTGACCTGCTGAGTACACCAGGAGTAAGAGTGACCCAGCAGGACCAGGAGTGACCTGCTGAGTACACCAGGAGTAAGAGTGACCCAGCAGGACCAGGAGTGACCTGCTGAGTACACCAGGAGTAAGAGTGACCCAGCAGGACCAGGAGTGACCTGCTGAGTACACCAGGAGTAAGAGTGACCCAGCAGGACCAGGAGTGACCTGCTGAGTACACGAGGAGTAAGAGTGACCCAGCAGGACCAGGAGTGACCTGCTGAGTACACCAGGAGTAAGAGTGACCCAGCAGGACCAGGAGTGACCTGCTGAGTACACCAGGAGTAAGAGTGACCCAGCAGGACCAGGAGTGACCCGCTGAGTACAGCACAAGCGTCTGCTAGAAGCACTGGCCAAGCCACTGACATGACTTGCATGTTTATCGCATAATGTAGGTTTAGTATTGTCCATGTACCAATAATTTAAAGACTATAAAATGATTTGAATGTTCAGTAAACATCCTAAAAGGTAGAGAGTAAAAAGGCAAAGTGAGGTAGCTACACATCATTGCATTAATCCCTCAGTGGCCTCACCTGGGGTTGGGGGAGGGACTCCTCAGTGGTGATTAGAGAGATGATGGCTTTAATCAGCTGAGAAGATGGGGTTTTTCCCTTGGAAGGTGTGTAGAGATCAAGTCTCGGGTTCTCTATTTTGAATTGAAGTAGTCTGTCCAACTCACATCTCAGCTCCTACAGAGAATGTACAGTAGTATAATCTTATGTAGGGCATTACAGATGGAGGGAGGGGTTCAGTGTACAGTATGATTATCATAGATTTGTTCAAAGAAAACTACTGCGGAAGGCGAGGGAACTGGATATCTGAGGTCTTGCTGTACACTGGTTTGTAGCCATACCTTGACTGTCTCTGTGATGTGATTGGATGCTCTAAACTGTATCCACTCATCCACGCAAATCAGCTCTTGACCAGCATCCTTGGGGGAGCGGGAGGGACAGTCAGTACAGAACTGACCACTACTTGACAACAGTCACTAACTCGTGTACTTGAGATGAGTCCTCCAAAGAACAGAAGAGGGAAAGGTGGGACCAATGTACTGTCATGGATGAACACCTGCAGGGATGGATGTGGGAGGGGCAGGCAGTCATGTGGGCGGGGTAGACAACTATGTGGGGCAGGTTCACACACCACTCACAGAAGAACTCTTAATTTTAGTGTTGTAGACAAAGAACCTCCCTGTGAAGGACCTTCTCTTGGAGTTGACTGATTTGAGGTGAAATTCTACTTTCCGTTCTTGTCTGGTTTGGAGCTGAGGTGGTCTCTTGGGTCCCTTGGGGACCAGTTTAGCAACGTTTGGGTATAGCCCAGCACACAGCACTGCCTTTAGGAGCTTCTCATTGTCTAATAACAAATGTGCGGCCACCATAACAACTTACTGCTTAAAGAATCCAAATAAAACACACCTGAATTGAAGTTGGCATGGTAGTCCTTTGGGTTGGGGGTGCCTACAAACCCTATGGAATGAAGGAGCTCTGCAAACTGCTTCTTCATATTCGACAGCATCTGTGGTGCAACATAGCGTCAGGTGTCAGCATGATAACACTTAGTACAGACTGCACACATCACAACACACCTCTAGTGTTTGGTGGGAAAGAAAGAAGTCCCAACAGTAAGATCTTGTCTCGTGCCATCCTCCCCTCGACTTGGCCTTCTCCCAGCCCTGGAAGAAAAGGATAAAGTGGTGCAATGGACACACACACACACACACACACACCAGACACCCAGACAAACCTTGTACGCATTTAGAATACAAATGTGGTCACTTTGACTGTCCCCAGCAAATCTGCACCTAACTTCATCTGCTTCTTCAACTTTGTTCTGTGTGACACCAATACCACACATAATGGAATTGTTGCCCAACCAACCATATCACACACACACACATGCACGCACGCATGCACGCACACACACACACACACACACACACACACACACACACACACACACACACACACATATACACACACACACACACCAATGGAATAACGAAGGGGTCCTTGAACCCTAGGGCAGCTGCCATTGTCAGCACTGGGTCCAAACAGGAGAACATGGCTCCAAACAGTATCATCTTCCCCAGCCGAGGGGCCACAGGCAGAAGGGCCAAGTGGTGTCCTAAGGGAGTCAACTCCTCAGACATATCCAATGCTTTCTACAGCAGTGGAAAACAAAGTGTAACCATAGCAACACACGACATGACAAGAATGACATACCAGTTGCTGAAGCTGGTCTATTGCATTCTTCACTGAACGAGGATTAGGTGGTTCCATGGCCTTGGAGAGGAACTCAGCTGCTCTACCAAGTTTTAGCATCTGTGTACAGGAGTGCGTCAGTGTGTGTGTGTGTGTGTGTGTGTGTGTGTGTGTGTGTGTGTGTGTGTGTGTGTGTGTGTGTGTGTGTGTGTGTGTGTGTGTGTGTGTGTGTGTGTGTGTGTGTGTGCATATGTGCATACATGTGTGAGTACATGCATACATGCGTGTGTGCGTGCCTATGTGAAAGTGAACAGTTTTCTACAATAGCCAGCAATAATTACCTTCAGTTGCAAGACCAGTTCTTCCAAAGGAGTACGCAACATCTCTGGTGGTTGAAACTCCTCAAAGTTCATGTGCTTCCAAGCTGAGTACAGTCTGAAGCAGTGACCAGCCTGCACTCTCCCTGCTCTGCCTGCCCTCTGCTTGGCTGCAGCCTTGCTCACCCAAACTGCCTCCAGGATGGGAAGGTTCGACTCATGATCATACATCTGGTTGATGGATGGATAGATTGAAGGATAGATGGATGGATAGATTGAAGGATAGATGGATGGATGAATAGATGGTGATGGATGAACGGATGGACTGACGGATGGATGATGGATTGGAGTGATGGATGGACGGAAGAACGGATTGATGGATGGATGATGGATAACTGCAATGCACACTTACCGTCTGCTTAACCTTCCCACAGTCTACAACATGGACAACATCATCAATGGTGATGCTGGTCTCTGCTATGTTAGTGGCTAGCACTATCTTCCTCACTCCTGGTGGAGGACGCTCAAACACAGACTGTTGATAGGCAGAAGGCATCATGGAGTGGAGAGGGATAATAAGGTAGCCATCTATAAAAAAATTGTGCAATGAACAATGAAGGTTACTACTAGCACACCACAGTGATGCTACTAGCACACTACAAGCACATCACAGTGACACTACAAGCACATCACAGTGACACTACAAGCACACCACAGTGACACCAGAAGCACATCACAGTGACGCTACAAGCACATCACAGTGACACTACAAGCACACCACAGTGACACTACAAGCACATCACAGTGACACTACAAGCACATCACAGTGACGCTACAAGCACACCACAGTGACACCAGAAGCACATCACAGTGACGCAAGCACATCACAGTGACACTACAAGTACACCACAGTGACACTACAAGTACACCACAGTGACGCTACAAGCACACCACAGTGACGCTACAAGCACATCACAGTGACACTACAAGCACATCACAGTGACACTACAAGCACACCACAGTGACGCAAGCACATCACAGTGACACTACAAGTACACCACAGTGACACTACAAGTACACCACAGTGACACTACAAGCACACCACAGTGACGCTACAAGCACATCACAGTGACACTACAAGCACATCACAGTGACGCTACAAGCACACCACAGTGACACCAGAAGCACATCACAGTGACACTACAAGCACATCACAGTGACACTACAAGCACATCACAGTGACGCTACAAGTACACCACAGTGACACCAGAAGCACATCACAGTGACGCAAGCACATCACAGTGACGCTACAAGTACACCACAGTGACACTACAAGCACACCACAGTGACACTACAAGCACACCACAGTGACGCTACAAGCACATCACAGTGACGCAAGCACATCACAGTGACACTACAAGTACACCACAGTGACGCTACAAGCACACCACAGTGACACCAGAAGCACATCACAGTGACGCTACAAGTACATCACAGTGACACTACAAGCACACCACAGTGACACTACAAGCACATCACAGTGACGCTACAAGCACATCACAGTGACGCAAGCACATCACAGTGACACTACAAGTACACCACAGTGACGCTACAAGCACATCACAGTGACACCAGAAGCACATCACAGTGACGCTACAAGCACATCACAGTGACACTACAAGCACACCACAGTGACACTACAAGCACACCACAGTGACACTACAAGCACACCACAGTGACACTACAAGCACACCACAGTGATGCTACAAGCACATCACAGTGACGCAAGCACATCACAGTGACGCTACAAGCACACCACAGTGACGTTACAAGCACATCACAGTGACGCAAGCACATCACAGTGACGCTACAAGCACACCACAGTGACGTTACACACACACCATAGTGACGGTACAAACACCATAGTGACGGTACAAACACACCACAGTGACGGTATAAGTACACCACAGTGACACTACAAGCACACCACAGTGACACTACAAGCACACCACAGTGACGCTACAAGCACATCACAGTGACGCAAGCACATCACAGTGACACTACAAGTACACCACAGTGACGCTACAAGCACACCACAGTGACACCAGAAGCACATCACAGTGACGCTACAAGTACATCACAGTGACACTACAAGCACACCACAGTGACACTACAAGCACATCACAGTGACGCTACAAGCACATCACAGTGACGCAAGCACATCACAGTGACACTACAAGTACACCACAGTGACGCTACAAGCACATCACAGTGACACCAGAAGCACATCACAGTGACGCTACAAGCACATCACAGTGACACTACAAGCACACCACAGTGACACTACAAGCACACCACAGTGACACTACAAGCACACCACAGTGACACTACAAGCACACCACAGTGATGCTACAAGCACATCACAGTGACGCAAGCACATCACAGTGACGCTACAAGCACACCACAGTGACGTTACAAGCACATCACAGTGACGCAAGCACATCACAGTGACGCTACAAGCACACCACAGTGACGTTACACACACACCATAGTGACGGTACAAACACCATAGTGACGGTACAAACACACCACAGTGACGGTATAAGTACACCACAGTGACGGTATAAGTACACCACAGTGACACTACAAACACACCACAGTGACACTACAAACACACCACAGACTATCTGTCACATACTAGACTGGAATAGTGGATTGCTCTTCATCATATCATGCACTTTACTGATGCTGTCCCAACCTGGAAGGAACACCAGGATAGCTCCCTCCTATGCAGAAGAGAAAGGACTCATCTTAGAATGCTGTTGATATAGAACTGCTCACATGCAATGCCCACCTCACCCACCACCCCACACCACCACCCCACACCACCACCTCACACCACCACCCACACCACCACCCCACACCACCACCTCACACCACCACCTCACACCACCACCCACACCATCAAACCTCACCCCCACTACCCCATTACCAAATCTAACCCCCACCTCACACCACCACCAAACCTCACTCCCACCTCACACCACCACCACCAAACCTCACCCCCTCACCTCACCCCCACCTCACACCACCACCAAACTGAACTAGCCTGCTTACCTGCTTGTTGAGGCAGATGTGCCGAACTACACTGACTGCTAAGTCGTGGTTTAGATCATTCATGTCAAGTTTGCTCATACGATCTATCACAGACTGAGGGTATTTTCCAGTGATTGATGATAGAATTTCTTGAGTTTCTGCCCACTTCTTCTCTTCTTCGAACCTTCGCTTGTAGCCTCTGTGCCAAGCAGGTCTTGATCGTTGTGACTGAGTGGGATTGAACCTGCAGGACAACAACAGATCTGTGTGTGTGTGTGTGTGTGTAAACACATACTGTGTTTCTAGGCACACCAAACACTGACTCTGGTATCATCCTGAGGATGTCCTCCAAATAGTGTTCCTCAACTGGATAGGTGTTTCCCGGTATATGGAAGGTTGGGCAGTCACCTGGTGGGAGGACAGGTGTGGATGTCTTAGGAGCATGACAGTGGGTGTGTCCAGAGGGGAATGGGTGTGTCCAGATGGAAGTGATGGTGTAATCAGAGGTGAGTGGGTGTGTCTGCCCAAAGGCAGGTGGTGAAGTGATCAGAGGTGAGAGGTGGGTGTGTAAAGAGGGGTGTGTGTGTACAAAGGGAGTGGTGGTTTGTCCAGAGGCAAGTGGTGAAATGATCAGAGGTGGAAGGTAGGTGGGTGTGTACAAAGGGAGTGGTGGTTTGTCCAGAGGCAAGTGGTGAAATGATCAGAGGTGGAAGGTAGGTGTGTGTGTGCAAAGGGAGTGGTGGTTTGTTCAGAGGTAAGTGGTGGGTGTGTCCAGAAGGTGGATAAAATATGAGAAAGTGAGTATTGGATTTCTCACCAAAATAGGCCGAGAACATGTCAGCATTCAATGTAGCACTCATCAGAATGACCTTCACATCTGGTCTGATGGATGATAAGAGCATAGGTACACACGACCGTAGAAGCACAATGTAGACTGACAGGAAAATGAGATTGTACCTTCGAATGAGAAGATCTTTCACAATGATCAATAAAAAATCAGTCTGCAGATCTCTCTCATGCACCTCGTCCAGTATGATGTGAGTGGCCTTCTGCAGTAACCTGCAAGGTTCCACATACAAACACAGTAAACCTAGCCTTCAGTACAATGAGCACAAGGGAGTATGGGACAGGACAAGGCGAGATAAACTGGATAGAACAGGACAGGACCAGATACAACAGCCCAAAACAAGAGTGGAGTGGGTACAACTGCACATAACATGTCAGGACAG
>CAUJGJ010000188.1:4173570-4190070 GCA_963170055.1 Halisarca cf. caerulea | reverse complement strand
GATAACTGGACAAATTTTCAAAAAAGTGAGCCATAAACGGTGTCCTCTATACTGCAAATTGTATCCTATAAGATTGCAATGTGTAGCAGAAGGTCTGGCTCGCTAGACTAGATGTGTGGCAGAAGGTCTGGTTTGCTAGACTAGATGTGTAGCAGAAGGTCTGGTTTGCTAGACTAGATGTGTGGCAGAAGGTCTGGTTTGCTAGACTAGATGTGCGGCAGAAGGTCTGGCTTGCTAGACTAGATGTGTGGCAGAAGGTCTGGTTTGCTAGACTAGATGTGTGGCAGAAGGTCTGGTTTGCTGGACTAGATGTGTAGCAGAAGGTCTGGTTTGCTAGACTAGATGTGTGGCAGAAGGTCTGGCTTGCTAGACTAGATGCGTGGTGGAAGGTCTGGCTTGCTAGACTAGATGTGTGGCAGAAGGTCTGGCTTGCTAGACTAGATGTGTGGCTGAAGGTCTGGCTCGCTAGACTAGATGTGTGGCAGAAGGTCTGGTTTGCTAGACTAGATGTGTAGCAGAAGGTCTGGTTTGCTAGACTAGATGTGTGGCAGAAGGTCTGGTTTGCTAGACTAGATGTGCGGCAGAAGGTCTGGCTTGCTAGACTAGATGTGCGGCAGAAGGTCTGGTTTGCTAGACTAGATGTGTGGCAGAAGGTCTGGTTTGCTAGACTAGATGTGTAGCAGAAGGTCTGGTTTGCTGGACTAGATGTGTAGCAGAAGGTCTGGTTTGCTAGACTAGATGTGTAGCAGAAGGTCTGGTTTGCTAGACTAGATGTGTGGCAGAAGGTCTGGTTTGCTAGACTAGATGTGTAGCAGAAGGTCTGGTTTGCTGGACTAGATGTGTAGCAGAAGGTCTGGTTTGCTAGACTAGATGTGTAGCAGAAGGTCTGGTTTGCTAGACTAGATGTGTAGCAGAAGGTCTGGTTTGCTAGACTAGATGTGTGGCAGAAGGTCTGGTTTGCTGGACTAGATGTGTAGCAGAAGGTCTGGTTTGCTAGACTAGATGTGTGGCAGAAGGTCTGGCTTGCTAGACTAGATGCGTGGTGGAAGGTCTGGCTTGCTAGACTAGATGTGTGGCAGAAGGTCTGGCTTGCTAGACTAGATGTGTGGCTGAAGGTCTGGCTCGCTAGACTAGATGTGTGGCAGAAGGTCTGGTTTGCTAGACTAGATGTGTAGCAGAAGGTCTGGTTTGCTAGACTAGATGTGTGGCAGAAGGTCTGGTTTGCTAGACTAGATGTGCGGCAGAAGGTCTGGCTTGCTAGACTAGATGTGCGGCAGAAGGTCTGGTTTGCTAGACTAGATGTGTGGCAGAAGGTCTGGTTTGCTAGACTAGATGTGTAGCAGAAGGTCTGGTTTGCTGGACTAGATGTGTAGCAGAAGGTCTGGTTTGCTAGACTAGATGTGTAGCAGAAGGTCTGGTTTGCTAGACTAGATGTGTGGCAGAAGGTCTGGTTTGCTAGACTAGATGTGTAGCAGAAGGTCTGGTTTGCTGGACTAGATGTGTAGCAGAAGGTCTGGTTTGCTAGACTAGATGTGTAGCAGAAGGTCTGGTTTGCTAGACTAGATGTGTAGCAGAAGGTCTGGTTTGCTAGACTAGATGTGTAGCAGAAGGTCTGGTTTGCTAAAGTAAATATGCAGCAGAAAGTTTGGTTCTAAGAGACAAGAACAGGACATGACTCAGTGTACAGGAGAAAATAACACAACACAACACCAATGAACAGAGAAGGCCACACAGCATCCCCTTCACATACGGGTCAGAAGACATCCATCTCAGAAGAACACCTGTTGTGCAGTATACAATAGACCCTTTGGTCCGTGGTAGCTTGCTCTCCAGTCGTATCTGATACCCAGTACTGAGACCAGCCCCACACGGTTCCCCCCGCTCTGCAGCAACACGTTCTGCTACTGATATAGCACTGATTCTCCTAGGCTGGGTACAGACCACTCGGCATGTGGACCCTTCCCCAGATAAAATGGCCGCATCCAGTATGAACTGAGGGACTTGAGTGGTTTTCCCACAACCTGTTTCCCCGCTAATCACAACAACTTGGTTCTTCGATAGTACAGACACTATTTCTTCCCTCAGTTTAAAAGCTGGCAGCTTAGAACGAAACTCCTACAGGGATCAAAGGATACATGCAAAATGGAAATGGGAACATCAACTACAGTGGAACCCTCTCAAGATAAACTCCTTTAAAGTGAAATTCTCTTAAGATGAAATATGTTTCAAGTCCCAAGGATAGAATCCTGTATGAATTTAAGTTCTGTTAAGATGAAATTCTCTTAGGGTGAATACTTAACAGTGGTCCCCTGAGTTCATCTTAAGAGGGCTTTGCTGTACATGGAATGGGAATTATGGTTCCGCTAATGCAGAATGTGAAAAACTACAGATCAAAATATATAGCAACTTCAAAGGTCACAGTTTCAGATCCACGATCAACATACCAACATTCTTCGATATTTACTGTTTTGTGCTTCCTTTTCCCTGAGGTTATCCAAGAGAAACTTATCCAAGCTGTAATCTCTCAAGTATTCACTGTTGACAGGTGCTGTTTCCATGGCATCGGTGACCTCCTCCCCCTCCTTTCCCTTGTTCAGACCTTTAGATATAACTGACGTCTCCATGGTCCTACTTATGTCCATGTTCTCTTTCGGGTCAACTTTATGCTTTGTGCCCACCTCCACATCCATCCCACTGGAGGTGACTCTGAGGAGGAATCAAAAACAGCAATACATGAAGTCACTGGGATGAGCTAGCCTGGTGTAGCAGGACCTTTCCACGATATGAATGCTCTTTTACATGGCAGAAAGGGTCGTCTATGCCAGACTAGAGACCAGCAGTGGAGGGAGTGATAGGCATATCATAACACAATTATTGTAATGCACCTATCAATCTAATGCCCCACTCCCCAATGCAGGCATAGGGTAGGCAAGTGTGGGGATTCACTTCTCACGAGAAATGAAGTCCCCACCCCTGGCATATACTTGAGGAGGTGAATCCCCCACCAAAGCCCATGGTGTACAATCAGGGATTTACTTGAAATTGACCATAAAGCACATACACCTATATACATGACATGGCGGTCAGGGCAAGTTGAGAAAATGTCAAGTCATGGGGTGCAGGGGTGGCTCGGTGGTAGCTAGTGAATACTTTGGAACCAAAGAAGTGTGGTTCAAATCCCATGTGCACCCTGCACCACATTTGCTTTTAAAAAAAAGTGCTACTGCTGGCCATACAATGTGCATGTTTGTGATTGCATTGTGTTGTGTGTTTCATGGGTCAAAGACGGGCAAGATCTGATGGGCCAGAACATTAGGCAGCTGACTGAAATGACACCCCCCCCCCCCCCTCCTGGTAGGATTCATCTTGAAAATCAATAAGAACACAAATTGCCTTTGTAGCCATTTAACAAGAGCAGGCCAAAGGACGTGGAACAATGGAAAGATTGAAGAATGCAAGGAGAACTCTTGAAATCCAACAAAAGTTCACTTGGGTATACAACACGTGCAGTAGATCTATCATATTATTGAAGGGTGAAACCCTGTCATTTGGGGCCACATTAATATTTGGAGGCAAATCCCTGCCTAAACCCCGTGATTTGCCAGCATGGGGGGGGGAGCTAGAGGTGGGGCAACACTTTGAAAGGTGCATAACTGAGGTAAGAATATTGCCAAAAACACTTCAATTGAACTGAGCAAGAGTCGACACTGGAGAACATTAGTGGAATCATAAATACAATATCTATGGTAGAACAACTGGAATAGTTTCAACTTTGGATTATTCCATTCTAACAGAGATGGTTCCGCACGTACTGTGTTTCCCCAGCTCGATTGACGAGGAGCTTATCTGCTTCAGGTCTAAAGGATGAAGTGGGCTTCTCCACAGGCCTGTCTTCTCTGATGTTTCTCAGTACAGAGTTGATATGGCGTTGCGACTCATGGTCTATTGTGACAACCGATCTCTGAAGGAGAAAAAGCGAAGCACTACAATTTGCTTAACGCATAATATATTCCTTAGTCACGTACATTTCTCCTTTCATGCTCTTGTTTCTTCTGAAGCGATTGCTGCCTGTAGTACATCCCAATATCTTTTCCCTTCAAACCAGGAGGCCTACCACCTCCACCTCTTCCTCCTCCTCTGTTAGGTCCACCTCTTCCTCCTCCTCTATTAGGTCCACCTCTTCCACGTCCTCTGTAAGACATTGTGCTCTGTTCTGTGCAAAAGTATCTGGGCTTTATGATCTGAAAATACGAGTAGCCATGTTTTATCATAATTATATTCCGCGCGCTTCATCACGTGACTCGCTTTCTCCGCGCACTCAGCGACTGGTTTGTGCGTAGCAACTGAAGGAGCAAGATAAGATGAACAAGAGATCCAGTAAGCAGAGTTTACTTGAAAACGAATTGCCATTAAATGTTCTTGTTCGCTTTAATGCCTCCTTCTAGCCCATTTCCCAATCTTCAGCATGAATAAAAGAGCTAGGCAGCCCGTTACTGCATCACCGTATGAACTGAAGTCAGAACCAGAAAACACAATTAGCTCTGCATCTAATTATTCCACTTTTGCCAAGAAGCATGATTTATTGTCACATCAAAGGAACAACAGTGACCACTATCAGCAGAGAAATCCTCCATACTCTCAGAGCATTGCTAGGCATCATCAGCATAGCAGCAATAATGGACAGACTCAGTTTCTGCAGAGAAATCCTCAGTCATTTCAAGCGCAGCAGACCAGCAGCACTAGGCCACAACAATATGGGCATGGCAGTCACCAACAAGGCACAACAGATGGTACTGCGTGGACCACACAGACCCTATCTCAACACAGCAGGTATCAGTTATCTTCATTAACAGAACCACCCAAGCCAGCAGGATTCTCTTTGGCACCAGGAGTTCCTCCTGCTCATGCCAATGACAGGACCTCTGCAAGCGGGACAAAGGTTTAGAACGACCCATGACAACTGTGTGTATGTTAACTATGTGTTCTGTTATGTTTGTGAAGTAGAACCAAGGGAGTACCTCCTCCAGTGCCAAGGACAAGTCTTTACGTCTACTCACAGCAACTGCTCAAGGAGTGCAGTATTGGACAGGCCAGGCACAGACCACACCAGTCCTGTTTGAAGTCTTCGGTGCAGTTCTCTGTGTGTGTGTGTGTGTGTGCACACTCTGTAGATAGACGTGTACATGTTCTGGGTATTGTCTGTGTCATCACTTCATGTGAGCCCATAAAATTCCTGTGTGAATACCATAAGTTAAGCATGTTTAGATGACTGTCACTCCTGTACAGGTGACTGTCACCCTCGTACAGATGTGTCACTCCTGTACAGATGTGTGTTACTTGCATACAAATGTCACTCTTGTACAGACGTGTGTTACCTTTGTTCAGGTGTACTCCACAAGGCCCCCACTAATGATGGTTTAAAATGTAAATCATTTTCACTAACTGCAACAGATGGAATCCTGCAGTAGGTCGCATGCAGTGACAAGTACGTGTGTAACTTTCAACAATACATTGATGTCTTTCTTTACTTCCCCTACATGTGGCAACATATACTGGTCGTACTAAAGATGTGTCTATTATGAAATGGTACAGCATTACTGTGTGATTGTGTAATGACTGTGTGTGGGAGACATTTCACCATATCCACCCACCATTAATTGCAGGATTACCCCTTTCCTCCATCATCACTTGGTAGTGTGCTCCGGTGTGTGGGCTCATGGAACAATGGAGAACGTGTGCTGCAGTGCGTGTCCGTGAGGGGTTCAGCACCCAAAGAGCAACTCCTGAGCAAAAAGCTGGTGGAACTATCAGATCAAGAAATGCGCCAACATGCACATTGCTCAAGAGAGCAGTAACGATTTGCAGCATTGGAGTAGATCACACTTCTTTTATTACATAATACATGAACAGCAAGTACTGAATGGATTACAACTGATGGTTTACAAAACAGAAGTAAAATATTTCCAACCTGAGCTTCCAACAAGGTATAACATGTGATGTTGAATTGCAATACAAAATGATAATGTGTTGAACACACGAAGTTTGGTGGAAGGTGGGTACAAGTGGCAATGGGTGACTGATCACAAACAAATGAGGCAAAGTACAATATTCATTTAGGTGCAAAATGCTGCTGCTTCCTGGAAGCCATTTCGGTAATTTGGTGGGGAACGTTCAGAGGGTCTGTGAGAACGCAGGTTTCCTTGCTTATCTCCCTCAATCCCTCCATCCCAGCTGAAGAGAAAGATAGCTAGTCAATAACACACAAACACTCTGACACAATGGGACTGGACTCACTTCTTCTCAGCTGGGGAAGAGAGCAGTTTTGATCTAGCCAAGCAAGAATGGTGTGGCAGAACTCCTCATAAGACCCAGTTGAGACGGACATGTTGTACGTGTCAAACAGCTGCCGTACAATAACACCGAACTAGGAACTTGTAAAGGAAAAACATTTGAAGAGGGGACAGTTCCACACAGGCCTTATGCGGGCTGCTGTAAGTGAGAGGTGATGCATCTGATTCAAAGTGTGCAGCAAGTACATACATAGCATGTGTGTGAGCTTGCATGCACACCAATCAAACAGACTGAGAGGATACAAGATAAAACTTGTAATTGTGAAGTGTTCTCTTGTAGATATACTCCTGAAATCTCCTCTTATTCTCCTCAAACTTGTGACTGGTCACAGGAGCTCCAGACACAGGGAGCTGTTCCTGGTATGTACTGGGGGATATAGATAGAACCATCACTGGTTTGCATAGCAACACACTGAGCCCGCACAACAACACAGAAAGTGTATAGCAACACACTTAATGGCAGCATTGAGCTCTTCAATTCTCTTCTTCAGAGATTCAATTTCCTTCTCCTGGTTAGCCCTCTCCCTCTGCATGTACTGTGTGTACTCTATACCTGCATAGTGTATAGCAAGTCACATGACTATCACATGCTTTACAACTATAATGTACTGTGATAACAAGTCACATGACTATCACATGCTTTAAACTATCAATCACACTCACTTTTGAGCAAGACGGACGCTTTGCTGAGTTTTGTGTTAGAAGGACCCGAAAGATTAGTGACAAACGCTTGCAAGCGGTCAAAGCCACTCTTTATATTTCCCCTTCTCTTTTGCTCGGCTGATATGTGTGACCTCCTCCTAAACTCCTTGTATTTCTCCTGCTCCCCAGGAGTCAGGTCTTTCAAACTACGGTTTTTCTGTGCATTGCAATAGAACAGCTCTTTTGTTGGGGACAGCGTGAACACACACACACACACACACACACCACACCACACACACACACACACACACACACACACACACACACACACACACACACCAGAGAGAGGGTTGGTGAGTCAAAGGTAGACTGGCTAGACTGAGGGGAAGGCTCTCCTGAAGTGTTGAACAAATATCTCTGTTAGGATAGCACACATGCATAGTACATGGTATGTAATATGGACCCTATGCACGCACGCACACACACACACACACACACACACACCTTGTGGTGGTGTAGTCAACATTGATAGTAAAGCAGACTCTGAGCTCTCCCCAACCAAGAACACTGGTTTCTCAACCTTCACTTCGTGAGTCACATCTGTGTTTACTGTCAGTGGGTGGGTTGTCATAGCTGTGGGCGTAGTCAGGGTTGGTGGTGTGGTTGAGAACAACTGTGGAGCATTCCTGTACACATGAGGGGAGATGGGGGTGTTGGGCGTCGAGGAGACTTCCCCCGGTGTTGGGTGATGGAGGGTCTGCGCCTGTATCAATACCTCCTGCAGTATACCAAGAGTGGTAGGATCTCCCACCACATTCTGTAGGAGTTGTCTCTGCTGAAGATTTGTGTCCTTTGATGTTGCAAGGAAGTCGTTCAGCAGTCGCTGGATCTCCTGCTGCACCTGCTGCTTCTGCCGCTCCATTTCTCTAATCTGCTGCATCTGCTCTCGTTCCAGCTTCTGAATCTTTGCAATCGACTTGTGCAGCTGAGCTTTTTCATCATAGAGAGCATCGTTGAAGGGCCTGGACACACCCTCTGGGTCAGTGTCCTGATGGACTGTCATAGAAGGTGCACTGTACGAGCGAGAAGATTGGGAGAAGTGAGGGTGCAATTGGGGAGACATTGACGGCTGATATTCAGTCTGACGACGCTGCTGCTGTTGTTGCTGCTGCTGTTGATGTTGTTGTTGTTGCTGTTGTTGTTGGTGTTGCTGCTGTTGTTGTTGTTGCTGTTGTTGCTGCTGCTGTTGATGGTGTTGATGGTGTTGATGCTGAAGGACTACAGAATCAAAAGCTGTAGATCTATCATCTTGGAACTCAAAAGAGGAGTGTACAGAGGGCGGGACCATTCCAGGTTCCTGTTTGATGCCGGATACACTCTCACGCATGTTCTGTGAACCACTCCTTTCCATGTAGGACGGAGGAGAGACTGACATCTGCAATGCCTCATCGTCTCTGGACTGGGGTACAGACAACCCTTGCATCACAGGAGGAAGAGGAACTTTGAACACACTCTCCGAGAGCTGGTCAAGATGCATGCTACTGCCAACTGGACTGTTACCACTGCTGAAGAGTGGAGGTGGGGACACCCTTCCATGCTCAACCATTGACTGGGACATGTCCACTGTGTTCTCAATGAATGCAGGGCCCGGGAAGAGAGCTGAGGAGAGAGATGATGTCTTAACACATATCTCACAAGACACGTGGATAAGAACCCTCCCCCCTCCTCCTCACAAGACAGTTGGAGAGGACCCCCCCCACACACACACACATCACAACGTACCTTCCATTGGCTCTAGCTTACTCAAGATGTCCTCCAGCTCAGGGTTGAGCATATTCAGGCTGGGTTGGAACATACTGGTCAGGTCTGGGAGAAGACAATGATCACAAGAGACTGTTAGATGACAACAGAGCATCAGTATCCCTAGGAGTGGTATGGACATACTAGCTGAAGGACTCACCCATTCCTTGACTGTAGGCCTCTTGAGGTGTAGGCACAAAAGTGTCTGTTAGTCCTATTAACAGAACATGGCAGGGAACAATGGACAATGACAATACAAATTTATACAATCACACACACACACACACACACACACACACACACACACACACACACACACACACACACACACACACACACACACACACACACACACACACACACACACACACACACACACACACACACACACACACACACACACACACACACACACACACACACACATACACACACACACACACACACACACACACACACACCACACACATACAAACACACACACACACACACACACACACCACACACACCACACACATACAAACACACACACACACACACACACACACACACACACACCACACACACCACACACATACAAACACACACACACACACACACACACACCTTGCCACAGCCCTCCTTGTTGAGCCTCAACAGTGGGGGGTAAGCTGCTGACATCCATCACACCCGGAGTGTTCTGCTCGGCCTGTTTCATCTTAGAGTTGAGATACCAGACCCTAAACTTCCTGTACTCTGTAGCTACTGCCTCCAATCGTCTCCGCCAGTACTTCCCCTCCAGCACCACAGCCTAACCGGGGGGGGGGGGGGGGGATACATTAACCGCATACATCACCAACACAGCTGGGGGACAACACCCAGGAGAGGCTAGACACACACACACACACACACACACACCACCCTTGTCTACACAGACCTGAGGTTTGGTGTGACTGTTGTCCATTCCAGGAGGTAACAGATGGAAGCTGCAATAGAGAGGCTTCCTGTGCCGGACCACTGTGAGGGCAAGGCACAAGGGGTGTGGTCACCATCCCATCAACTCAGATATCACAACAATACAACAACAGAACCTCCCGCCACAGAACAAAGCAACACACAGTATATTCCAACACACAATACAGTAAAAGCCTGCATGGTGTAGTACACAGGTGGTGCAGTACGCAGGGGGTGGTGCAGTACACAGGTGGTGCAGTACACGGGTGGTGCAGTACACAGGTGGTGCAGTACACGGGTGGTGCAGTACACAGGTGGTGCAGTACACAGGTGGTGCAGTACACAGGTGGTGCAGTACACAGGTGGTGCAGTACACAGGTGGTGCAGTACACGGGTGGTGCAGTACACAGGGGGTGGCGCAGTACACAGGGGGTGGCGCAGTATGCGGGTGGTGCAGTACACGGGTGGTGCAGTACAGAGATCCAAACACACATACTCTGAATGTGCCAGGACCTCCAGATGGCATTGCTGAGTCTTGTCTGTTCGCTGCGGACTAGAGGCATGTGTCGGAAGTGCTTCCATTGAGGATGTACCAGCTGACCACTGCATACAAGTGTACCACAGTAGGGGAGGGAGGGAGGGACAGGAAGGTAGAGGAGGGGAGGGAGGGACAGGAGGGTAGAGGAGGGGAGGGAGGGACAGGAGGGTAGAGGAGGGGAGGGAGGGACAGGAAGGTAGAGGAGGGGAGGGAGGGACAGGAGGGTAGAGGAGGGAGGGAGGGACAGGAGGGTAGAGGAGGGGAGGGAGGGACAGGAGGGTAGGGGAAGGAAGGTAGGAGAGGGGAGGGAGGGACAGGAAGGTAGAGGAGGGGAGGGAGGGACAGGAAGGTAGAGGAGGGGAGGGAGGGACAGGAGGGTAGGGGAAGGAAGGTAGGAGAGGGGAGGGAGGGACAGGAAGGTAGAGGAGGGGAGGGAGGGACAGGAGGGTAGGGGAGGTAAGGAGGTAAGGGAGGGACAGGAAGGGAGGGGAGGGGAGAGAGGGAGGTAAGGGGAATACAGCGCACCAGGAGTATGTAGATCATGATGGAAATTGGAAATTTACCACAAAAAACATCACAACATGCAATGGAAACTCATTTTAACGAATCCCAGGGGTCACTTTAAAATTCTTCACGATATCAACATATATTCACCATAACAAGATAAACTTTCATGTATTTGTTTACAAAATTCACTGCACAACCCCAGGGTGCTCTTTACAAGCTTCCACTATACATATGTAGAGTGAAATGGGCAACTTGGAACACTGGGCATATGCACACACACACACACACACATACACACACGCACGTACACACACACACGTACACATACACACACACACGGCCGGGCCATGCATGCAAACAAGATACACGCATAAGACAATACTATATAAGCGCGTACATGCGTGCATCCAAATTCGTAGACACGCGCGGAGAATATAGGATGGTACAATCATAGATAACACTTACCTGCATTCTACCGTCAGCTTGTCGAATAGCTTGCTAAGATCCCAATTTCTCGAATCTTCTCGAGCTGGAACGTCGCTTAATACAGGAAGACGTGAATTCTGCACAGTTCTACCGCCAGCCATAGCAGAAAACATCAGCAGTCGTTGGTCTTGCCCGCCTCCGCCACCAGGTCCTTTGACAGCCATTTTCCTCTTCTCAAACGCCAAATCGATTACGTAATGTCACGAGTTTGTCACGCAAAATGCCAAATATGGCTGAATCATTACCTAAATCCTGTGCTGCGTATATACATTCAATTAAAAACAAACTTAGAGATATCGCTGTTGTCCCAAAGGAAACTTAGAGATATCGTTGTTGTCCCGAAGGAAATTAAAAAGTCATAAACAAAGTTGAAGTTCAATTGCAAATTACCTCATGAAATAACAAAATCTAGAACTATACAGATGTCTGTTTTCTTTCCACACGGTTGTCGTGGTCTCCAAGCTTGGTTGCCAAGGATACCAGGTATTTATACAAAAGTGAGGCATTATGTGCCAATACGACAGTATCATCACTCTGGGGTGAGAGGCAAGAGGTTCTTTATAGTGCATGTGTGCGTACATGTGTGTGTGTGTGTGTGTGTGTGTGTGTGCGTGTGTGTGCGTGCGTGTGTGTGTGTGTAGCTATCCTTACCTTACTAAAAGGTGCTGCTACATTTATCAAACCACTGAAGCCAATATCTGTTAGAAAACAGACGCAAAGTAACCAACAACCACTCCAAATGCCACACAACAGAAGCTAACCTTGAACTATGGTGAACGGCTCATTCAGTGACGTCTCTCGAATTGCCACCTGGACTAGTTTCTGGACAGCTGCTATAGTGTTTGGGTTGTGACTCTGTCCAAGCTGTTGGGACATGTTGGCCTTTAGTACAGAGTATCTGGCAAGTAGGGGGTGGATAGTACACTAGTCACACGACTACCATGTGGCTGTCACATGACAGTTAAATGACTACTACTACTACTACTACTACTACTCAACAGTCACATGACTGCTACGTAGTAGTCACATGACTACTAGACAACAGTCACATGACTACAACTAGTGGTAGAGATGACATTTCACCTCATATAAGCTAGCATAAATGGCTGAGTCAACAACAATAATGTAGTTCATCGGAGGCTCAGTTCTCAGTTTCAGCAGCTCTGAAGATTTGGCAAGCCACCCAAACGGCTGACCTGACTTAATTCTGGTCAGCCATATTTAATGTTAGGAGAATGGCAGATGACAGCCTGTATTTCTGGCCCAGTACTGCAATACACGTATGACAACTACATGACAGTCACATGACTACCACGTGACAGTCGCATGACTACCATATGATACTGAAGCTCACATTATGGGATAAACATCTTTGAAGACTTCACTGGCTTCGCTGAGAAACTTGTAGAGTGTTCCTGTCTTGACAGCATCCTCTGAGTGCACAATGGCCGACGACTGGCAGATGAAAGGTAAAGAAAATAAGACATCAACAGTTGCTCAAGGTAAACCAACCACAAGAGCAAAATCAAAAGCAACACAAACACCCTTCATGGTGGAATATTTGTAACCAACATAATACTGAACCGTTTATTCCCTTGCTTTTCAGCACCCTTATCATTCAGGGCTGGACCAAACAGGGTCAAGTTGTACTCTAGTTCTAGCCAAAAAGTAGCGTTCCCTAATTCCTAGTCTTTGACTCTAATTTTTGTCAGCTACAAAGTTTGAACATGTATTTGTCCTTATAGACCAGTTTACCTCACTCTTTGCTTGTTTGGTGTCTATCGTGGCTCAGGATAGTGCCTATCATTTGAACATTTGAGGTCCTGCTCAACAATCGGTAAAACAACACAACGAATATAGACACACTTACCTTCTAGTGTGTCATATTCACCAAATTTATGATCTATTACAGGTGTGCTTCCATTACAGGTGTGCTTCTATTTCAGGTGTGCTTCTATTACAAGTGTGTTTCCATTACAGGTGTGCTTCTATTTCAGGTGTGCTTCTATTACAAGTGTGTTTCCATTTCAGGTGTGCTTCTATTACAGGTGTGCTTCTATTACAGGTGTGCTTCCATTTCAGGTGTGCTTCTATTACAGGTGTGCTTCTATTACAGGTGTGCTTCTATTACAGGTGTGCTTCTATTTCAGGTGTGCTTCTATTGCAAGAACTTCTAAGTATCTATGTAAATATTCAGGCTAGTACTTGTGCAACAATAAAATGGTGGACTTCACCAATAATTTATTTACACCCTAAAATTAGGTGATTTGTTAGATTAAGGGCTCACAAATATTCCACAACATATGCTAGGGTAGGGGCTGAGGCTGTGAGGGGAGTCAGTCTCATATGGTAGGGTAGGGGCTGAGGCTGTGAGGGGGGGGGGGGTGAATCCCATACGCTAGGGTAGGGGCTGAGGCTGTGAGGGGGGTGAGTCCCATACGCTAGGGTAGGGGCTGAGGCTGTGAGGGGAGTGAGTCCCATACGCTAGGGTAGGGGCTGAGGCTGTGAGGGGAGTGAGTCCCATACGCTAGGGTAAGGGCTGAGGCTGTGAGGGGAGTGAGTCCCATACGCTAGGGTAGGGGCTGAGGCTGTGAGGGGAGTCAGTCCCATATGCTAGGGCAGGGGCTGAGGCTGTGAGGGTAGTCAGTCCCATCCGTTAGGGTAGGGGCTGGGGCTGTGAGGGGGGTGAGTCCCATGTACGATAATGTATTGTACTGTACAAAGTTAGAAGAGTGTGTGACAATGATGTGTTGCCATGACTACAAAACTCCTCACCACCAACAGCAATAGTAGTACTCTTGACTCCCGAGACTGAACGACCGAGTTGTTGAGAAGCAGTGGGGCTGCTGAGTGGTCCCCTCCTCCGGTGCTGTTGTCGCTGTGTGAGCGAGCCTCAGTCAGCTCCAACTTAATCTTGTCATTGACAGTGAACAGAGCTACCAGGTAAGCTAGGTTGTGGGGGGTGATTTCAATCCCACCTCTGGGGAGGAGGGAGGGGGGGAGGGTCACATGGGGGCAGGGTCACATGGGGGCAGGGTCACATGGGGGCAGGGTCACATGGGGGCAGGGTCACATGGGGGCAGGGTGGAGTAGGTTGAATAACCAGTACAATGCAGTGGCAACTTAACAAGTCCATAGCTCAACAACCCAACACACACACACACACACACTAAAATTGCCACACAGAGGGGGCAAATAACTCACAGTTCGTCCCTCGGTGTATGGAGGTGGAACAGCTTCCCAAGTAGTGTAACCGTTCTCTGATGCACTGTCACCACTGGATGGTACACACCTCGGTAGAGGATGCTCGCTAGAGCAAAGTCAAAATGTGATGAGAAGGATATGCCTATGTTGGAGTCCATCTTGTTGAGGTAGCTCTCAAGCGGTATGCGAGCAGACATCACTGCTTCTGACAAGGTCTACAAGAAGGGTACAGGGTATAGGGTATAGGGTATAGGGTATAGGGTATAGGGTACAGGGTATAGGGTGTAGGGTATGGGGATAGGGTATAGGGTATAGGGTACAGGGTACAGGGTGTAGGGTATTCTTATTTAACCTGGGGAACCTTTAGCCAGAGGCTACTGTAAGTGGCACCCAGAAAAGAAAAGGGACAAAAGGCAAAAACAAAAACAACAAAAGAGGTGTACAAAGATTCAACAAAAAGAGTTCAAAGTTTGTATTATGGTGAAATGACAATAGAATGAATAGATGAGCAAAAATTATAAATTTAGTGAGAGAGACATTAGTGAATGGAATAAATTCAATCTGTAATGAGATAAGATTATTGGTGCACGAGTATGGAAATAGTGTCTGATTGATGATATGTACAAAATCATATTGCCAATGAGTTACTCATTTAAAAAGTGATTTTCAGATAGTTTTGTTAACACCCGAAAGTCCGCACAGCATTGGATGTTATTTGGTAGCGATCACCATAATGATGCGCCAACAAAACTAAATGCCTTCTGATGTGGAAAAAAGGTTGCTAAGATGAGTAGGTGATTGTAGAGATGAGCACTTATAAACAGTTTGGCCAAGTGTACTTTTTGTCTAGCACTAAGAGTTGAAATACCTAATTCTTTACAAGCAGAAGAGGCAGAATAATCTCTACATTTGCAAAGGACAGTTCTACAAGTGAAGTTTAAAAGCGTTTCTAACTGATGACTATCCTGTTTGGTGCAAACAGACCACACATTGTGGTATCATTTTTCGTATTTTTCATTTTACTTTTTTCGTATCGTTTCCAAGAACAGACGGAGAAGAACAAGGTACACACACCACCCTCATCACTGCCTTCCAGCTGAGAGGTGAGATACCAGTACACACACCACCCTCATCACTGCCTTCAGTACCAGTATTCATTCTATGTAAAAGTAAATGCTTTCCCATTTATTTGAGTTTGCATTTCCATGTCATGTGAGATGCTAAATGTGAAGGCTAATACTTGACTCCATTTCTTCTCCTCGCATCGCTACTTCTCCTTTTCCTCCACAAAGCACTACTGTCTATTATTGCACACACATCAACTGCCCTTCCCATCAACCTAGGTGGTGGACTCTTGTCTAAAGACCTTCCTCATTGAAGGAAGCTTCCGATACTGTAATGCTCAACCACTCAACACTCGCTCACTGCTCACAGCCTTAAGATGGTCTTACACAGCCAGACCCTCACACCCACTCTTGAACTTTCCCTTCAAAGTAGGGAAGGGGGTTTGGGTCTGGCTACACAAGACCACCCTCACCCTCCTCTACAACTCACACACCCCTACCTGTGTGTCTAGCTGGCTGGACTCCTGTAACCTAGCAACACACTCCTGAACTAGAACCTGAGCCGAGGCATAAAGTGACGGGTCGCCCACCTCAAGTGTTGCTATGGCAACCCAGAATATGTGCTTGAGTAGAGTATTATGTTTCTCCATTCGAGCAACATAGCAGGAGAGACAGGTGATGATGGACTCTGCTATGACGTTCTTCTTTGGGTAGACCAACAGTGTCTGCAGTCAGTGAGAATTGAGACTCACACAGACATGTTTTCACAATATACCACACACACACACACACACACACACACACACACACACACACACACACACACACACACACACAAACACACACACAAACACACACACAAACACACACACAAACACACACACACACACACACACACACACACACCATAATCACACACACACACGCACACACACACACACACACACACACACACACACACACAAACACACACACA
>CAUJGJ010000188.1:4158570-4168570 GCA_963170055.1 Halisarca cf. caerulea | reverse complement strand
CAACAACAACACAACAGCAAAACAACCAACAACAACATAACAGCAGATGACAATTACAGTAATGGAATCCAAACCAAAAACAGACAAGAATAAAGGACAAGTTCAGACTCACATAAGCCAATACTGGACAAGTTCACTGACACACACATACGTACACCAATACTCAAAAGTAGGAACTTACGTACAAGAAAAAATGTGACTATTCAAAAGCAAATCATGTGACTGTCTCATCCTCATTCTCCGCACTCCCCTCCTTTCCATCCTCTCCACTCTCCCCTCCTTTCCATCCTCTCCACACTCCCCTCCTTTCCATCCTCTCCACTTTCCCCTCCACTCTTCACCTCCACTCCTCACCTCCATTCTCCCCTCCAATCCCTCACCTCAACCCTCCCACCCCCATCACCTCCATTCTCCCCTCCAATCCCTCACCTCCACCCTCCCTTCCACCCCCATCACCTCCACCCTCCCCTCCAATCCCTCACCTCCACCCTCCCTTCCACCCCCATCACCTCCACCCTCCCCTCCAATCCCTCACCTCCACCCTCCCTTCCACCCCCATCACCTCCACCCTCCCCTCCAATCCCTCACTTCCCCCCTCCCTTCCACCCCCATCACCTCCACCCCCCTCCAATCCCTCACCTCCACCCTCCCTTCCACCCCCATCACCTCCACCCTCCCCTCCAATCCCTCACCTCCACCCTCCCTTCCACCCCCATCACCTCCACCCTCCCCTCCAATCCCTCACCTCCACCCTCCCCTCTACTTACATCTGGCATGTTTCTCTCTGTCATTCCAGTCACATCCAAGATCAGCTCAAAGCTCCTCTCAGTGTAAGCATTGAGTGTAGCCAGTACATAGTACACCATCTTCTCAGCAAACCCAGGACTGTCCGTCAAGAACTTACGAAACACAAAGCAAAACACAGGATTGTTGGCCTTAGAGTAGCCCACCTACATGGAAGGGAGAGGTGTGTACAGTGGGTGTGTCAGGGGTCATAAGTAGGCGTGTGCAGTGGGTGTGTCAGGGGTCATAAGTATGTAGGTGCGTCACTAGCAATGTCCTTGCTAACCATGAACAACACTTCTTTTGCTTTGATTTCCTTCAATGCTTGCTTGTCAATCTCCCTGCTGGTCTGCAGAAGGTACTCTTCCAGTCGACTGTTGACAATCGTGTTTCTGTGGGAGCAAACGTCACATAGAAGCACACCCACAGACACACCCACTACAATGTACCCCACCTTCTCACAATCCTCCTGTGCTGTTCAGACGGTGAACCCAGACGGTGGAGGACACTGTTCAGTTGCATTAGTGGGCCTTTGTCCACTAGGGTCCTGGAGGAAATGAGATTCATAGCTACAATGATAACACTATATCCCAAAACGCCATAAAAGGGAGTGGAGGTGGGGTGGGGAGTGAGATGGACAGAAATGGTTGTTACAAAGGTAATATTCACAAATGACCAGTTCATGATTGAATACTTTGGACACAACTACTGAGACGACCAGTTCAAATTGATAGACTGGAAATTGGGAAACTTCATTTGCAAATATTTGATTAGTTACATCATAGGTCTATGGTTACATGTGTGTTCATAGCAGTCCGTCCATTTGTGAAATAAAATGCTATACTCAATTACAATGAAGCTGGTGATTTGTGAACCGTGTGAGTATACAGTCCGAATGTCTGGCAGGACTTGGGGACAAAGGGGTCAGATACTAATGTTAGGAATCCTGACATACTGCGATGAAGGGCACTCGGGTCTGCCAACAACACACCGCACACTTATCAGTTCAATACCTTGTTGTTGAAGCCGTACTAATCATTTGATCAATATGTTCCCATAGCAACATATGAAAGGAGTATTTGTCTGAGTCCTTCAGTACCACAATGCTTTCAATGGCATCACTGTCTGATGTGGGGGTGCCAGTTGCCATAGCAATAGCAATTCTAAATAAAGAAACATAAGTCAAGATAGACAATTGTGTTGATCATTAGCTACGTACTTTCTAGTTTTGTCAAAGTTGTCTTCCAAGTACCAGTTGAACGTCATCATGTGACCTTCCTTCTTGAAGGGCAGGTGGTTTGCAAGGTTCTGAAGAATCTGCACAGAATGACAATTGGCCGATAGATAGATAGACACCCACCCACACCCCACTCATACCACACCCACCCACACCCCACTCATACCACACCCACCCACACCCCACTCATACCACACCCACCCACACCCACTCATACCACACCCACCCACACCCATGCTACACTACACTACATGCAGACCACACCCACCCACACCCATGCTAAACAACACTACACACAGACCACACCCACACCACCCTCAGTGGAACTCCTCACTTTAGACATGAGCTTCATTCCCCGCTGTCCAGACGGGGGGATTTCCCCCTGCACCAACAGTCCAAAGTGCTGTGGGGCTACCAATGCTGGATTAATGAACCTCAAGAACACTGTACTGCTCAGCATGTCCTCAGCCTTCCCTGGGTAGTGAGTCTTCAGGACCTGGGGGGGAGGGAGGTGGGTATTACTGTGACAACCATGATACCATAGCAACACCAACTACAGATTAGTACTTTATATAAGCTTCTACAGACTGTCTGTACTTGAGGTGGTAGCAGGTCTACCGAGGCTGCCAGCTGGGTGAGGAATGAGGTTGTCAAGGAAACAAGATTCTGCTGGTTTCGGGTAATGGTTTCCTGATCAGGTTCCCTGTGGTGAGGTTCAAAGGAGACACACTCAGCATATGCTAGTTAGGCCCACAACTCCTTGTGTCAACACATACCACTGAGGATTGTATTGGGAGAAATATAACACTGGACACTCCCCTAGTGGACTCCGCCTACTTCTCATGTGGTGGACTTCTCCTAAACATCCCACAGAGGACTCCACCCACACTCCTCACCTCAGTGGACTCCGCCCACCTCTCACCTGGTAGGGTCCACCTCATATCTCTTGTCCTTGTCCTGAAGTAGATCAACAACAATAGGACGAAGAACTGACTGGAGGAAGAAGAGACCAAAGGCTCGGAAACTTTGAGAGAGAACTTTACAGGGAAACGAGTTTCCTCTGAAGATGACGTCAATTTGTCCTCTCAAAAGAGCTTCAACTTCAGTGACCAGGACCTTTGTCAGGAAGGGCTCCAACTTCTTCATGTGATCACAGGCAATAATACACAGCCTGGCTACCTCATCCTGTGCAAGGGGGGGGGGTATGGTAATGGGGGTGTGGCTGACAGAAGACATGGTTGAAGAAAGAAATCTGTGATGCCAATAACACTCACCAAAGACTCCAGTGGGACGGTATCCGCTAGCAACATTATAACAGGGAATTCCCCATTGTCTGTCTGCACACCTATCAGCTGTAACATCTCGTTGTAGCAATCTGCCAATGCCGTGTTAGCTAGGGAGTTGAACTCTGCCCCCTAACAACAGTCACATGACAATCACATGGCAACAACATGCACAATCAGTGCCAAATCTTCCAAACCTGCTTCAAAATGGCCGCCAAAGATTCAACAAAACTACTCCGGGTAATCAGGTCTCCATGGTAACCTAGGGCAATGGCATGACCCAGTCCGCTGTCTATGTTAGCCACTAACATGTTTGACATGGCCAGGATGGTTGACTCCTTCAGCGCTGAGACATGACGGGCTAATTGCTTCTGTCGGAAGCTCTGAGTGTTGGGGTTAGAGGAGTGGTCATCCTTGTCAGTGCTTGACTCTCCTTCCAAACAACCAAGAACATTCAGGAATAGGGTGTAGTACCTGGGGACAGATTGGAGGAGGGGTCAAGAGACACACCCACCATAAGAAACCCAACTTCACATAAGAACTCACTTCTTGAACAACTTTGTCTTTTCTTCCATAAAATCACTCTCCCTTGCATCTGGCTGGAGGGGAAGTCCCATGAGAAGCCCTGCGGTGGCCTTCAAACTGGCAAGATTGAGGTCCCTGTGGATAGTACATCAAACACACGATCAGCAAGCCACACCCCCAAGGACTGTCCCCACCCACTCACTGAAGCATGATGTCATGTGACCTCAGAGGTACACCATCTTCTGAGTCAACGTGTACTTTTAAACCATGAATCCATTGTGTTACCATAGCAACCATTTCATTTCTGAAGTGGACCTCCTGATAGAAGGATAGTTCTTGGTTGTGTGTTCCAATCAGCTCCAACAGTTGACACAGCTTCATCCGGATGCTGACCGAGTACTCTGTCATGTCTAGCTGATGAGCATACCTAGCGATAGAGGGGGAGGAGCTTGAGAGTCACACCCACCATCAACCAGTGCAACACACACTCACTTGACCAGTGAGGGCACAGTCTCTTCAATCCGAATGTGCATCCAATGGTCGGCATTCTCATCTGATTTCCGCTCCAGGATATGTTGGATGATGG
Organism: Halisarca cf. caerulea; assembly: GCA_963170055.1. Classification (NCBI taxonomy): domain Eukaryota; kingdom Metazoa; phylum Porifera; class Demospongiae; order Chondrillida; family Halisarcidae; genus Halisarca; species Halisarca cf. caerulea. Next base: position 4,164,156 of record CAUJGJ010000188.1, on the reverse strand, counting down.
AGGTCACCTGGGGATTGTGCAACAACACTGAGCATTTGCACAATACCACCAAGCATTATACAACACCACCAAACGTTACACAACACCACCAAACATTACACAACACCACCAAACAACACATAACACCTCCAAACATTACATAACACCACCAAACATTGCATAACACCACTAAACATTGCATAACACCACTAAACATTACATAACACCACCAAACATTGCATAACACCACTAAACATTGCATAACACCACTAAACATTGCATAACACCACTAAACATTGCATAACACCACTAAACATTGCATAACACCACCAAACATTGCATAACACAGGCACATAGGAAGCACTTCAAAGGTGAAGTGGCCATGCTCACTCCGTTTGTGCCGATATAGTACTATGTATGTGTATGTAATTGACATTCAAAAACAATTTGCACAGCAGTCAAAATTGGCAGCTTATGCAGTTTGAAGGCTGCCTAGTGCAGTAGCCATTGGCCAAAAGCTTCCCCTAAGTAAATGAGCTTATCCTAATATCCAATCCAATTGATTTTTTACCAGATCTAGTTTATCTGTTAACTGCTTTTGCATATTTACACGCAATTTGCGTGAAAAATGGCATCCGCAATACTAGTTCGATTTTATACTTATACTCAATGATTCATAAACATTTTGAGATCAAATTAAGGAATACAATTACTACTTTGACATCTACCAAAAAATTATTGGTAATAGTCAAAAAGTGGCGCAGCCATGGCCGCTGCCCTTCCTACGGCCTTGTGACACCTCCAAGCATTGCGTAACACCAACAAGCATTGCATAACACCAACAAGCATTGCATAACACCACCAAACAGGCATAACACCACCAAACAGGCATAACACTAGGGACTACACACATCCATGTTAGTTCTTAGCTAGTGGCCTAGTTTCTAGCAGCTGGTAAGCACTAACTTGGTCTACGAATCTGGTGTTGAGAGGTGAGACAATGGCAATACCATTGGTGTCAAAGAGAGACCTCAAGTTGTGTTTGAGACAACTGAAGAGTGGTCCGTACAGTAGAGGACTGAGCTCATACCCCACCATGTCCCTCACTGCTTCACAGATCTGGGGAATAAGTGGGTGTCAATGCATCTGGTGGTGGGTGTGTCAGTGGGTGTGTGGCATATAAACTTGCAACTTGTTTTCATCACTAATTAGTTTGTTGCTTGCGTGTTTACCCACACATGCCTTTTATCTATGAGTGCATATGCCAGTGGGTGTGTCAGTGCTGATAGCCACACCCACTCAACCATACCTGTCCTCCAATGGCTTCATTATCACATCTCAGCAAACCCAGCAATTCTGAGACAAACCTATCAAGAGATGGATGAGGGTAAAACCCCATAATCAAACTACATAATGTGCAGTATCATAAAAGACGGATGCACATATGTACATACATACTTAGCTAAAATTGGAGATGAGTAAGACCCAGCAATAAACAAGAACATTGGTGACCACACCCACAAGAAGATGACAGCACTCACGCATCTGGGTTAGTTGTGGGCGGAGTGTCAGAGTCACACCTATCCCTCTCCACAGTCCTGTCCTTGTCACTGTTAGTGCTTGTGTTGCTGGCTTGTCTACGGTGGGTGCGGTAGCGACGCTCACCAGCATAACTGTTGCTGCGTCGAGGACCACTCCGTGGTGAGAGAATGTCTTGAGAGGTTGATGTGGGTGGGGGCGATTGAACGGGAACTGGAGAGAAGGTGATTCTCTGGTGGAGGCGTGTCCCTTCGGTCTGTCGAATAGCCACACCCCCAGCAGCACAGAGGAATCCAGTGATGTTGCTCCACTCCATAAGAGTGCTCTGTCAAGTCAGGTGATGATCACATGACATGCAGACACACCATACATGCACAAACAACTGCTTACCTGCAAAGCTTCATCACTAAGCTCTCCAGCATTCGAGGACACCGCAGAGTAGCGCTTCACTGTTCGTGTCTGGGACAGAGGTAGAGATCTCCGATAAGCCTAAAGAAACGCACTCATGGGCATACACTGAGCTCGTCACTTACAAAGTGCTCAATGGGTACTCGCAGGAGGTCCTGAGAAGGGGGTGGAGCTTCCTCTTTTTGGTAGCTTGTCAAAACAGTGGTCAGTGATCTCCATGTGTTGTAAGAGTCATCCCATGCCTGGGGGAGGGGGTGGTAACTTTTGTGGGTGGGGCAAGTGGTGTGGTATTGGATTGGGTTATTGCAGTGTGGTAGTAGGTGTGGTAGTGGTGGAGTAGTGGGTGTGGTAGTGAAGTAGTGGGTGGAGTAGTGGGTGTGGTAGTGGAGTAGTGGGTGTGGTAGTGGTGGAGTAGTGGGTGTGGTAATGGTGGAGTAATGGGTGTGATAGTGGTGGAGTAATGGGTGTGACATAGTGGGTGTGGAAGCATATGTGATAGTGGGTGTGATAGTGGATGGAGTAGTGGGTGTGGTAGTGGGTGGAATAGTAGGTGTGGAAGCATATGACACTGGGTGGGCTGGTGGGTGTGGTAGTGGGTGGAGTAGTGAGCAGAGTAGTGAGTGGGGTAGTGTGGTAGTGGGTGGAGTAATAGGTGTGGTAGTGGGTGTGGTAGTGGGTGGAGTAATAGGTGTGGCAATGCATATACATAGGCATTTATAGCATGTTTACCCTCCCTGTAGCACACCCACCCTCACTGTAGCACTCCCACCCTCACCATAGCACTCCCACCCTCACTGTAGCACACCCACCCTCACCGTAGCACTCCCACCCTCACTGTAGCACACCCACCCTCACCGTAGCACTCCCACCCTCACCATAGCACTCCCACCCTCACCAGAGCACTCCCACCCTCACTGTAGCACTCCCACCCTCACCATAGCACTCCCACCCACCCTCACCATAGCACTCCCAACCTCACCATAGCACTCCCACCCTCACCATAGCACTCCCACCCTCACCATAGCACTCCCACCCTCACCATAGCACTCCCAGCTTCACCATAGCACTCCCACCCTCACCATAGCACTCCCACCCTCACCGTAGCACTCCCAGCCTCACCATAGCACTGCCGTCTGTACAGACAATTTTCTTTAAGATACTGTAGATCTTCTTCTGTTGTGAGGCCCTTCCAATCTGCTTCTCCTTGCTCATTCGAGCCAGGTCTCTGTAGGCATCAACATTGGCAGAGTATGGTACAAGAGACTGCCCCTCTTCCCCTGACATTAGGATCTCCGCCTCCTTGACCAGGTAGCCAAAACAGGACATGGCCAGTTGAATCTGGCTGACATCCGGTATGTGAAGATAGGTGAGCATGACCACCTCAACCATGTTCTGGGTTTTGGTGAAGAAACGATTGTCTTCTCTGTCGAAGGTTGCTTCATCCTGTCAAGGAAAACACCAGAAGAGCCCAGGGGAGAAGAGAACAGGGAAAAGAGGTGAAACAAGACATGATTGTATCCTGATGTGGGGGCGAATTATGGGTGGATCAAAGGAAAAAGTGTGCTGACATTTGTGATGTAGCACAGGTCACTGATATACGCACACTTCCTAATTGATGTCAATTGATGTTAATTGGTAGGGTAAGTGGCTGGAACTAATCAACTCTAGATTAGGATGTACACACCAACATTCAACAGTGAATGGTTGCCAGGATACAAATTAGTTATATCCTGTCTAGTGTGCTGCAGCAGAGAAATACAGTGCTAATGACCTCGGGCTTCACCCTTGGTCAATCAACACTGTATTTCTGCTGCAGCACACCTGGACAGTAGTCTCGTACCCAGACCACCACTCGGGTGCCGCCATTTTATGCTGGGGTAGAATAAAATGGTGGCTGGCGGGAGGGTCTGGGTATCAGACTACCTGGATAGGACATACGTAACTAATACATAATATAGACTACAAAGATGTCACCATATCCTACCACACACACACACACACACACACACACACACACACACTCACCTTGTGCTGATACAGGAAGATAGATCTGTAGTGGAGTATTTGCTTGAACCAGTGAAGAAGTTGCGATGAGTCTGTGGTCTTACGACTTATCAACTTCATAGCCAGAGTGAAGGTGACCTGGCAGCTGATGTCAAAGAAAGACTTGAGGGTTGTGTGCTTGCTCCACAAGTCAATGTGCTCCGGTTTGTGGAGGGCAAGGAGTGTCTAAGGGGTAATGAGCAGATGATGGTCAGACGATGGGTGAATGATGTACAGACGATGGGTGAATGATGTACAGACGATGGGTGAATGATGGACAGACGATGGGTGAATGATGTACAGACGATGGGTGAATGATGTACAGACGATGGGTGAATGATGTACAGACGATGGGTGAATGATGGACAGATGATGGACAGATGATACAAGGCACATGGTGAGACTATGGGATGTGACAAGACTACTGTCCCCAACATCACCATCCCACTGTCCTCAACATCACCATCACACCGTCCCCAACATCACCATCACACCATCCCAAACATCACCATCACACTGTCAACATCATCACCAACACACTGTCCCCAACATCACCAACACACTGTCCCCAACATCACCAACACACTGTCTCCAACATCACCATCACACTGTCCTCAACATCACCATCACACTGTCCTCAACATCACCATCCCACCGTCCCCAACATCACCATCACACTGTCCCCAACATCACCATCACACCGCCCCTACTATAACTAACCTCGCTAGCCCTCAAAGCAAGGTCTGGCATATTTGGGTGTTGGACCAGTCCAGCCAATGTTGTCATCAGCCGCAAGCTGTCATGTCCTTGTGAGTTGTTGTCTCCCTATGGGGGGGGGGGGGGGGGGGGGGGGGGGGGGGGGTGGTGCTAACCAGCATACACTATGAATGTACCTGTACACACACACACACACACACACACACACACACACACACACACACAACTCACAGCAAAAGCCAGCTCAGGTGCTATGATGAAGACATCTATCAACACTCGAATGAGCTCATAGTCCAAAAGAGCCTCCACAACTAGTTTCCTGTCAGATTTGGGCTTGGAGTTGAGGAGAGTAGTACCAGAAGCAATGCTTTGGGAGAAGGTGCGGATGTCATTGGGAGATAGGAATGAAGGATCACTCTTCCTCAGTGAATTGAGCTGCTCCTGTGGGACCAACAACAGTATATCAAGGCACACACATACAAGTGTGTGGGTCAATAGATATGGCAGAACTGAAGAGGAAATCCCTGCGATTTCCTACGTATATACGTACGTATCTTATCAGACGTTGGATGTACACACAGACACGGTATCTTGACTGAACCCCCCACCCACCCTCCGCACCCTCCCAGACACATATGCAAATGAGCACACACACACACACACACACACACACACACACACACACACACTCACACACACACACACACACATACGTACATATATATATATATATATATATATATATATATATATATATATATATATATATATATATATATATTATATACATATTATATATATACACACACACTCACGTGAAATAGGCTCCTGAGGTTAGATCCCAAGTGGTTGAGTGTGTCTATATGAGGCCACCAGGAGAGAGGGGTCTGGACAGCTATG
>CAUJGJ010000188.1:4138570-4143570 GCA_963170055.1 Halisarca cf. caerulea | reverse complement strand
AAAGATGACAGCTATTGATGTGTCGTTTGCTCTACTTGTCTGTCGTGTTTACTGTGTGCGTTGCTGTTTATTAGACCGTATTACATTGTCTTGTGTTTCATTTAGTATTTATGAAGGTTGTCCTTCTGTCTCGTAGGTCTGCACCATGTGCTGCTTATGTTAGTGTGTTTGTTGTAATTGTTGTTTGTTTTTGCTTATCATTACCTCCTGGTGTCACTCCATGAGAAACACTGATTGTAAACTTCCATATAAGGTGGTTACCATGGCATCCCTTTCAATCTCCTAGGATACCAGTACTACGGACCTGGAGTCCATCAACCCTCAGGGGGCGGAGACTATGGGAACACAGGTGGAAAAGATCACATTCCAAGTCCCAATTCTGTGGATTATGTCGCAGATCAATTTCAAGGAATGAGTTTCGGACCTCATCACATGTATCCAATGGTCCCCGTTACCATGGCAATGGACCACCCCATGCAAGGTTATCCAATCCATCACAACGGACTGGGCCAGTACCCAGGAGGGAGGATGTACCCACATTATTCTACTGGACACGCCCCTTCCATTCCATCTCCGGTGAGTCTTGAGCATATAACCAGTGAATTCCTAGTTTAGCTTCTTTATCCACCAAACCCTCACTCATCTCTTCCATGAATTATGGCATCAATTAGTCCAAATTGCTGTATTGTGAAACCTCTATGGTCCGGCACTCAAAGGGGTTTGAAGAGATGTTCAACTAGTGGGTTGTCTCATTGTGGAGTGGTTCTTAGCATGCTTTAATATGTTGACTGTACCTCGTAAGATGGTCCGATTAGAGAGCTGTCGTCACAGGTCTCACTATACAGTCAAACCTCGTTAGCATGAAACTGCTTAGCAGGAAATATCTTTCTTCATGAAATGCTGGCCAAGTCCAAGTGCAGGTCCAGACATGAGATCCTTTTTATAATGAAATTTCTGGGCAGTCTGCTGAGTTTCTTGTCAACGAGGCTTGACTGTATGCTCTAATATTTTGCTGTAAAACTAGTGTCAGAACAAGTAGAACTCACTGTTGCATTGAAGACTGTGTGTGTGTCAATGAGTCAAGGATGGAGTGTGGTAGTTGGGAAAGTGAGTAGATATCACTTCGATGTGTTCCTTCAGGTAGCAGAGTGTGTGTTCCTTCAGGTAGCAGAGTGTGTGTTCCTTCAGGTAATAGTATTCGTTACCTCAGGTAGTAGTGTCCGTTGCCTCAGGTAGTAGTGTCCGTTGCCTCAGGTAGTAGTGTGCGTTGGCTTGGGTAGCAGTGTTCGTTGGCTCAGGTAGCAGTGTTCGTTGGCTCAGGTAGTAGTGTGCGTTGGCTCAGGTAGTAGTGTTCGTTGGCTTGGGTAGCAGTGTTCGTTGGCTCAGGTAGCAGTGTTCGTTGGCTCAGGTAGTAGTGTTCGTTGGCTCAGGTAGTAGTGTGCGTTGGCTCAGGTAGTAGTGTTCGTTGGCTTGGGTAGCAGTGTTCGTTGGCTCAGGTAGCAGTGTTCGTTGGCTCAGGTAGTAGTGTTCGTTGGCTCAGGTAGTAGTGTGCGTTGGCTCAGGTAGTAGTGTTCGTTGGCTCAGGTAGCAGTGTTCGTTGGCTCAGGTAGCAGTGTTCGTTGGCTCAGGTAGCAGTGTTCGTTGGCTCAGGTAGCAGTGTTCGTTGGCTCAGGTAGTAGTGTGTATTGTGTAGCCATGGTCAGCTATGTTTGATGGGAGTACCTTTGAATATCTTCTAGTCACGAGGAAGGGTGTGCTAAAACCCTCTGCAATGAAACACAGAGGAATCTCCGAATAAAGGACACTTTAGGGTGGCCTCTTTGTCCTTTGTAAGGAAGTTGTCCTCTTTGGGAGGTTGAAAATGTATTGGAACTATAGGGAGAAAATATTCAGGATCTCAAGCTGTGTTCTTTGTATAAAGAGGCTGTCCTTATTTCAGAGTGTCGATTGTCGGTAGTTGCACCATATCCTCTGCGATATCTATCATAACAGATGTTTGAGGAGATTTCACGATAAAAACTTCATTATTTCCTACACTTTGAAAGGGAAACAGGAGTAATTGCAAAGAATGAGTTCACATTGCTCTGCATCTTACTGTGAAGTACAGTAGAACCTCTCTGCAACAGACACTTTGGGACCTCGAAGAAGGTTTGGTATATAGAGGTGTCACTATTTGGAGGTTTTGCATGGATAACCATTCATCTGGACCATGCAAACAACATGCTGTGGAGAGGCACACATCTGCTACGTGTGGAGAGGTACACATCTGCTACGTGTGGAGGGATTGCTATGTTAGGTTCCTCTGGACTGTTATGCCCCAGTATGTTCCCAAACCCACTCATTATGTATGTACCTGCCTGTTCAATCACTCACCAGACCCACCCTTTCTTCCCCCCCCCCCCCCCTCCCCTCCTGGTCTTGCCCTGTAAGCCTCATCTAAGGCCCCTCCCCTCCTGGTCTTGCCCTGTAAGCCTCATCTAAGGCCCCTCCCCTCCTGGTCTTGTCCTGTAAGCCTCATCTAAGGCCCCTCCCCTCCTGGTCTTGCCCTGTAAGCCTCATCTAAGGCCCCTCCCCTCCTGATCTTGTCCTGTTGCCTCATCTATTGAACTATATCTGTCTTCCTCCATTCAGGGCCATCGACCAGGAACAAACCCATCCCCAGTAATGGTGAACTAATCCCTTGTTCCCCTTCAAATGAGTGTGCGTGTGTATGTGCATTGTACTTGCATGGAAACCGAGAACATCAGCATCGTCGACAACAGCAACACCATCTGTCTGGGTGAAAGGAATTTGTACACAGGCACTAATCATCTCTTTGTAAATCAAATGTCGAACATTTTATCCTTTATCTTCAAAACACATTATGTGATTTCTATGTTTTTTTTTCCATTTATAATTGTATGATATTGTAATTTCCAATTAATCAATGAAATTGAATCGGGAGTTGGAATGAATCTTTCATAGCAAAATGGATGACGAAAAGGAGACGTACCGACTGTGGCGTGTTAGGAAGACGATAATGCAAGTTAGTGTCGCGTATGTTACCTAAGCATGCAGTGACACGCAAGGTTTAATCTGGGATCTCTTATGTTCGCAGATGTGCCACGATAGAGGCTACATTGTCACACAAGACGAATTAGATCAAACTTTGGAACAGTTCAAGGACCAATTTGGCGACAGACCAAGGTAACTACGACAGATGCGTGGCCGTATTTAGTGTGGCGTTGCGCTTCAATGATATTATTTATTCTTCATGGCGGATAAAGCCAGAATCAGCCCTCAAGAGCCCTGCTGTCCGTTTTGGTAGCCCACCATAACGACCCGACGGATCAAATGTTCGTTTTCTTCCCCGAAGAGCCCAAAGTTGGAATAAAGACAATAAAGCAGTGAGTGTGTGTGTGTGTGTGTGTGTGTGTGTGTGTGTGTGTGTGTGTGTGTGTATGTGTGTGAGCGTGTGTGTGTGTGTGTGTGTGTGTGTGTGTGTGTGTGTGTGTGTGTGTGTGTGTGTGTGCGTGTGTACAACTCTACCTGTCTGTCTCTGTTGCATCTTCCTCAGGTACTGCCAGCGTATGCAGGAAAAGAACATCTCTAGAGCTATCATCGTAGTACAGACAGGGATGACTCCTTCGGCCAAACAGTCCCTAGTGGACATGGCTCCCAAGTATATCCTGGAGCAGTTCATGGAAGCAGAGCTCATGATAAACATCACTGAGCATGAATTAGTACCGCAGCATATAGTCATGACACCAGATGAAAAGAAAGAGCTACTTCAGAGATAGTATCCAAGTGTGACTGTCATGTGACCATTGTGTGATCATGTAGCCATAGTGTAACTTTTGCACCTTATTTCACTGGCTACACTCTCCTTGTGGTTCTTTACACCCTATTCCTACCCCACACCCTTCCACTAAGGTCACCTCACCCCTACAATAACATCACCCACACACCCCTTCACTAACATCACCCACACACCCCTCCACTAACATCACCCACACACCCCACCACTAACATCACCCACACACCCCTCCACTAACATCACGGTACCAAAGTTTGTTCCTGAGCTCATTTTAGTAAACTTAAAGATTACCAACTTCCAAGGATTCAGCTGAGTGATCCAGTGGCAAGGTACTTTGGTCTCAAGAGAGGGCAGGTATGTATGCATGCAATGGAAGCCATTTTGTCATGTGACTGACATATCTTCCCCATGTGCTGTCAGGTGGTGAAGATCATCCGTCCTAGTGAAACAGCAGGACGATACATCACATACAGACTTGTGCAATGACCTTTTTAATTGTTGCCATGGTAATATTGAATTATACCACTAGTGAAAAATAAAATACCGTATTCTCTCTAAAAATTCGTCATTCTAATTTTCGTCAGGTCTAAATCTTTGGTATATTTGTATTCTAAACCTGTCGAATTTGCACCCATTCTAATTTCCGTCATGTGACTCTAATATTCGTCAGGTACCGGAAGTGATCTAATATTTCGTCATCTCCCCGCAGTACTCGATGAATTCGCTCGCGACGATCTCGTTCAATGAGTGTATTTTGTTCTTGTAGACACAGAGTCTCACTAAGACGAACAATTGCGATATTTTCTTCGTCTTTAAAGAAAGAAATACACACCGCTTGTGCTTATTTCGGCTTTCTTTGTGGATTTTTGTTTGTCCAAGTACGCGAGAGGGTCAAAATGGCGTACCTCCCATCACTAAAAGCTGGAATTATAGGATTCGAGAATAGCTTTCTAAAGTTTCGTCATATTCTAATTTTAGTCTAAAAATTCTATATTTTCGTCAGGGCAAACAATTTAGGGAAATCCTATTCTATTCTAATAGAAAGACGAATTTTTTCCTGCATTAGGTGTGACGAATTTTTAGAGAGAGTACGGTATATTTGTTCAAATTTTCACTTTGTGCACTTTTCTCTGTGTCTATAACGGGGGCAGTCACTGGAGTTGTCTCGTACAGTCTGTGATGGGGGCAGGGTCACTGGAGTGGT
>CAUJGJ010000188.1:4121070-4133570 GCA_963170055.1 Halisarca cf. caerulea | reverse complement strand
ATAAGGAGGACCGCAAAATCTCAACACAGCAAATCACAGTGGGACTGGAATTCTCTACTACTAGGATTGTAGACCACAAAAACACCAACAAATATACAGAACAGTGACAGCCCATCACCAACAATACCTGCCTCTATGAAGAATAGGTACACTTCGTATTATCTATGGGTAAACATAACTACTGAAAACAAAATTTCTTTAAAATTCAAAGAAACACAATTAAAACCTGACATACAGCAGAGGGAGTTCTCTATAAAGATATTGTACTGTAATACAGTACCATACAGCACCATACAGTACCATACAGTACCATACAGTACCATACGGTACCATACGGTACCATACAGTACCATACAGTACCATACGGTACCATACAGTACCATACAGTACCATACGGTACCAAACAGTATTGTATAATATCACACAACTCTATATGTGACCGTCTATGGGAAAAGGGGTCCCTTCGCGGTTTTGGTCGAACACTCAATTTAAACAGCGTTTTGAAGTGTATTCTACAAGGAATCCAATGATTGGCCATTCATGTTTGTGTCACATACGGTAACAGAGAGAAGACGTTAAGCTTATCAGTTACGTGCAATGGTCATGTGTGGTAAACAGTGACTCCGTAGTATGCTAAAATTTCACTGTAAATCAAGATGGCGTCACAACGCAAGGCTAAAAATTGCCCTTGTTCTCAAACACTACCAAAATTAATGAATTCACTTGAAACTTTGCAAAGCCACAGATCAAAATTTAATGCTTGGCTATCGATTTCTGAAATAAAAAAATTCCGCCCGATCCCAATGAAAAATGAATTTTGTATGTTTTGCACTTACCTAGCAACCGCAAAGTGACCCCTTTTCCCATGGACGGTCACATATGACATGACATAACATGATACACTCGTTACAATGCAATACACTTCAATACTGACCTTCCCCCTGTGTCTGCCTGTCAGTAGGATGAGAACAGTCCCTGGAGAGATGGAAGAGCGAAGTTTTGGTGCTCCAGGCTTCCTGCGGATCTTCCTTGTCTTCATTCTCCGCTTGTCGTCTTCCGTGTGATAGAAACGAGGCTGTGAGCATTGACAGGAGAGGCATCTTCAAACGTACACACGGTCCAAATGTAACACTACTCAATTACCAATAGATTTGCTTGCTAATAAGCCTCGGGCTAATATGCCAGCATAGTTTCTGGGCTAACATTGCCTAACTAAGGCAGAATCACACTCAAAGAAATGTGAAATAAAGAACAAGTTGGTAACACGGAGAAACTACTACTTCGGAGTACAGCCCTGCAAGCTTAATCATCTTGAATAGCAACAGCCGCGTCCACTATGTGAGCAGCGATGCAGCATTGTTAGTCACCATTGCTAGTGCAGATATTGTGAAGCTGTTGCGTGGTTTCAAAGCACTTTAGAATTAAATCCAACTGCATTAACACTGTGTGAGGTAACCTGGAGCTACAGCACTAGAAGAACTACCAAAACACAAAAATATGCACACCACTTTGTCCAGTTGGTGCAATTCCCCTAAAGCATGAGCAGACGCTCAAGAATCTTGAATAGCAACAGCCGCGTCCACTATGTGACTCTACTCTTAATAGGCATGGCATATGTGGCCACCGAGACGAACAGGTCTTAAGTTTATCTAACAGACTCAAACACTGTGCAATGCATGTCACATCATCGCCATAGGGCACAGGCGACTTTCTACTACCGTCTACGGATGCACTGCAATGCACACTATTATGACAGTCATACATGAAGGAAAAACTCACTGATTTTTTTGTAAGGACAATTCTAGATTTCCCATTCTTCTCTCCTTTAACTTCCTTCACCACAAAATGCATATCTCGCTTTGGCTTAAAATCAGTTGTAGAAATTTTCTTTTTATAAAGCGCCTTTTTGCGGTACATGGCTGATCGTCCATATCTACTGATACCACCGGCCAAGATATAGTTTCTCGGCTTCTGGCGTGGTCTACCGGTCGCCATGTCTATGGAACAAGAAAAGAAGTCAACAAAGTCGTCTAAGACGGGATCATTAAGACTAAAACAAGGACATCTACGTAGCAATCTGACGATTCTTACCGAAAACTACTTCTTTGCTGGTAAATCCACGTGGGTACAGATGAAGGCGTGGCTAGAAGATAATTGTAGGATTACCCTCTCGTATTGTGCGTTATGGCGTCGGCGTCAGTTAGCGGGACGGCCTTCGCTAAGAGCTTGATACCTTGGAGCAAACTGGAGGTCCAGTTGTCAGAGTCAACGAGACGTGTGTTGTCTAGTATGGGGTTCAGCAAAATGACGCCTGTGCAGGTGCGAACAAACTACGGAGATCTGTATTTTCGTTCGTATTTTTACTGTTTTCTCTCTCCTGCAGTTTTCTGTCATTCCCCTTATGCTTGCTAACAAAGATGTTGCAGTGGAGGCGGTCAGTGAAGCTGAAAACTTCAACTTCATTCAATTTCCTTGTTTAGATAGCCCACCTAGTCATGTTCTCTCCTTCCCTCAGGTGACTGGATCTGGGAAGACACTCTCCTTTGTGGTTCCAGTAATAGAGATGCTTCAAAAGAAGTCAGTTATCTTCATTTATACATCTTTCTCGTATACTGCCTGTGTGCCTTGCCATCAGCTGAATTCCTACTCCCGTAATTCAACTATGACTGTGTGTGTGTGTGTGTGTGTGTGTGTGTGTGTGTGTGTGAATGCACACTAGCATGACACATCCATGTTACAAGGTTGTTTGTGTTAATCCGTCCACCATTTCCTTTGTTTATGTCTGGCATATTCTGTCTAGAATGGAAGGTTGTCATGACAACCATGTTCGTGCTGTCATCATCAGCCCAACAAGGGAACTGGCTAGTCAAATCTTTGAAGTGTTTGTCCCCTTTGCAGAGAAGAGTGGACTAGGGCTAGCCTGCTACACAGGAGGGCGGGACATGGAGGGGGACATTAAGGAATTCAATGCCAGTGGGTATGTTAGGCTATGTGTGTGGAAAGGATGGTTACTTTTAGTATTGAAAGGATAAATTGCACTTCAAAGAATACGATTTGAAAGTACACACACATGTAATCAAGTGTTGCAAGTGAACGATGTGGTTTTAAGAATGTAAATTGATCATTGAGTTATCAGCCAGTCTCCATCCACTGCAAACTTGTTTTGGAAGCTTTGGTAGATGAGCCAATGCACAGTTTATTATCATGTTGAGTTTGTAGTTTGTCTGGTGATATGGCAATTGGTCTGAGAATCCCCTACGTGCGGATTAGTCCCATTTCTACTGCATCGATTATGTTCAACCTATTTCAGTGCAAACATTGTTGTGGCCACTCCTGGACAGCTTCAGGAGATGCTGCATCAGAAGAGATGTCATCTTGCTCACTCTGTGCGATCCCTGGAAGTTCTTGTGTTGGATGAAGCTGACCGCCTCCTGGATATGGGCTTTAGTGAAAGGTGCGGTCTGGTTTGGTCCAGTGTGGTCTAGTTTGGTCTAGTTTGGTCTAGTTTGGTCCAGTTTGGTCTAGTTTGGTCTAGTTTGGTCCAGTTTGGTCTAGTTTGGTCTAATTTGGTCTAATTTGGTCTAGTTTGGTCCAGTGTGGTCTAATTTGGTCTAATTTGGTCTAGTTTGGTCCAGTTTGGTCTAGTTTGGTCTAATTTGGTCTAGTTTGGTCTAATTTGGTCTAATTTGGTCTAATTTGGTCTAGTTTGGTCTAATTTGGTCCAGTTTGGTCCAGTGTGGTGTAGTTTGGTCCAGTTTGGTCCAGTTTGGTCCAGTGTGGTCTAGTTAGGTGTATTGTCCCATGGTGGGGTCTTCTACTCTGTCTGGTACAGTTCACTGTGATCCAATGCTAAACTGCTCGTGTTTACTCTCTCTTTAGTTTGAATGATATACTGAGTTACTTCCCCAAGCAAAGGCGAACAGTAGGTGCACTGTCTTGTTTGTCTGGGCAACAGCACCTCCTCTGAACCTCTCTCTACCTCTCTCCACCTCTCTCTGCCTCTTAGGGTCTGTTCTCTGCCACTCAGACAAGACAACTGGAGGACCTGGTTAGAGCGGGATTGAGGAACCCTCTGTTTGTGAAGGTCAAAGAAAAGGTTTGTCAATGACAACTGTGACACAAACACACACACACACACACACACATGTACATACACACACATCCTATCCCTTTCTTTCAGTCATCATCCTCCTCTCAACAATGCACTCCAAGTCAACTCCAAAACTACTACGCAGTGAGTGATGGTGGATCAGTATCATACTGTAGCTGACACACACCCTACACACCCACTTTCCTAGATTGTCCAGCCTGAGAAGAAAGTCACATGTTTGGTAGAGTTCCTGCGTTCACATAAGGTGACCATCCCAACGGACACACCCTTGTGATGCCCGCCACACCTACTGTACAACACATGTCGATTTCTGGTTTGTCTCCTGCAGAAGGACAAGGTCATGGTTTTCTTTGCAACATGCGCTGGAGTTGATTACTTGTTCTCTTTACTCCACAAGTATGAGTGTGGTCATTGAGCTAGACAGCAGCAGTTACAATCTGTCCATCATCCCATCATCATTCCATCCATCCATCCCATCATCATTCCATCCATCATCCCATCATCATTCCATCCATTCCATCATCATTCCATCCATTATCTCTTCCACCATTCCATCCATCATTCTATCCATCATCCCATCCATCATCTCTTCCATCACCCTATCCATCATCCCATCCATCATCCCCACCCGTGTAGCCTGGTTCGTGGCGCAAACATCCTGGCCCTTCATGGGAAGATGAAGGGAAAGAGACAAACTGTCTTCAAGAATTTCTCAAAAATGGACAGGTTAGTCTGCCACCTCAAGCATATGTAAACTCGACATTCTCATTACAACTCCGTACATTGATTTGACCACTAGTGGTATTCTCTTGTGCACTGATGTAATGGCCAGAGGTGTGGACTTCCCGTCAGTGGACTGGGTTGTACAGTTTGATCCCCCCTCAACATCGAGGTAAGGGTCACATGACTGTCATGTGACTTAAGCATGCAGCACCACCCACCTCCTGTACCTGCAGTGTGTTTGTCCATCGGTGTGGGCGGACAGCTCGTATAGGGCACTTGGGTCGGGCGCTCCTGTTCCTACTGGAGAACGAGGAGTCCTTTGTTGAGTTCCTCCGGATCCATCAACAGGTGTCCCTGGAGCCCTGGACAGGAGAGTGGGAACTGGAGAGTGTTGTACCAAAGATTAGAAAAATGGCCGTCAAAGATAGGTTAGTGTGTGAGCCAGACAGAATTCTGCTCTATAACCTATGGCTGTCTAGCACACAAGTACGTACGTACATATTATCACAATTGTCCATGTTGATGTGTTTTTATGCACACACACACATGCACACACACACACACACACACACACACACACACACACACACACACACACACACACACACACACACACACACGTTGTTAATGGATATACATGTGATCCTGTAGAGATGTGTACGAGAAAGGAAACAATGCGTTTGTGGCCTTCATCCAGTCGTATGGGAAGAATGAATGTAATTTAATATTTCAACTAAAAGGTTTGCTTGCATGTAACAGTGAATCAGTTGTGGTGTTTAAATGTAGTTATTGCAATAGAACTACATGTGGGAGGATTAGCAGAGGGAATGGGGTTGCTACGGTTACCCAGAATGTCAGAGCTCAAGGGTAAAGACTTGGCAGGTTTTACTCATTCAGATATTGACCTGAAGGAGATCAAGTATAGGTGTGTGTGTGTGTGTGTGTGTGTGTGTGTGTGTGTGTGTGTGTGTGTGTGTGTGTGTGTGTGTGTGTGTGTGTGTGTGTGTGTGTGTGTGTGTGTGTGTGTGCATATATGTATGTACATGTGGGTACATCTGTACCTCTCTTTCTGCATGGGGAGAGAGGCAGATGGGTGGGTATATGTCTGTGTGTGCACAGCTGACATAGCTAGTGCCCATGTTCCTATGTGCTCTGCTGTAGTGACAAACACAGAGAGAAGCAGCACCAGCTCAGTCTCTTGGCTAAGAAGAGAAAGGCAGAAGAAGCTGCAATGGCTCAAACAAAGGTAAGACTGTGTATATTTGATAGCCGTGTGTGTGTGTGCACAGCATTAGTGAGGGGGAGTGGCTGTTTATTGCCCTTGGAGTGAAGGGAATGGTGGCTCCGTATTCCTGTGGAGTGAGAGGGAGTGGTGGCTCCGTATTCCTGTGGAGTGAGGGGGAATGGTGGCTCCGTATTCCTGTGGAGTGAGAGGGAGTGGTGGCTGTGTATTCCTGTGGAGTGAGGGGGAGTGGTGGCTGCGTATTCCTGTGGAGTGAGGGGGGGTGGTGGCTGCGTATTCCTGTGGAGTGAGGGGGAATGGTGGCTGCGTATTGCCCTTGGAGTGAGGGGGAGTAGTGGCTGTGTATTCCTGTGGAGTGAGGGGGAATGGTGGCTGCGTATTCCTGTGGAGTGAGGGGGGAATGGTGGCTGCGTATTGCCCTTGGAGTGAGGGGGAGTAGTGGCTGTGTATTCCTGTGGAGTGAGGGGGAATGGTGGCTCCGTATTCCTGTGGAGTGAGGGGGAATGGTGGCTGCGTATTCCTGTGGAGTGAGGGGGAGTGGTGGCTGCGTATTCCTGTGGAGTGAGGGGGAGTGGTGGCTGTGTATTCCTGTGGAGTGAGGGGGAGTGGTAGCTGCGTATTGCCCTTGGAGTGAGGGGGAGTGGTGGCTGTGTATTCCTGTGGAGTGAGGGGGAGTGGTGGCTGTGTATTCCTGTGGAGTGAGGGGAAGTGGTGGCTGTGTATTCCTGTGGAGTGAGGGGGAGTGGTAGCTGCGTATTGCCCTTGGAGTGAAGGGGAGTGGTGGCTGTCTATTGCCCTTGGAGTGAAGGAGGGGGGAGTGGGAGCTGTGTATTGCCCTTGGAGTGAGGGAAGGGGAGTGGTGGCTGCATTGTGGTACAGTCTTGTACTGGGTGCTGTTCATTGCCTCAGGATAACAAGTGGAGAAAGGATACGTCAGTGAAGAAGACCAGTCGGTCAAGAAAGCGCCAACCCAATGAACTGAGCAAGAAAGACCTGGAAGAACTGTCAGAAGGAGCAAGATTGTTAAAGAAGTTTAAAAGAGGCAAAGTGAGTGGAAAAAATACAGTTTTTCTGAGTTATGAAAATAAGTGAAAAAATCTTAATCCATTACAGATCACCAAAAAAGAATTTGATGAAAAACTCGAGAAATTATAACGCTACCGACTTCTCTGAATCTTTGTACAGCGGGAAGTTTTAATTGATTTTAATTTATTAAAGCATGTGATGTACACGTGACTTAAAAATGGACGTTGTTGCGAGCAATGCCTTTCTAGGCAGTTTAGTTGCTGGTTCGGCCTTACTAGCTGCTGCGGTTTATGTTCTGTATGGGACACCTTGGGACAGTGACAAAGGAAAAGGTATGTTATGGACACCAGATGTAGATTCTCGCATCCTGAGAGTACCTTCTGTTTATTAACATTGCGAGTTTTATTGCTATCCAGCTTTTAGAGAACTCATATATTTATTTCACTTGCTGTTAACTCTTTCTTGTAAACTTTTAAAGAAGTGCCC
Source organism: Halisarca cf. caerulea (assembly GCA_963170055.1). Taxonomy (NCBI): domain Eukaryota; kingdom Metazoa; phylum Porifera; class Demospongiae; order Chondrillida; family Halisarcidae; genus Halisarca; species Halisarca cf. caerulea. Next base: position 4,125,981 of record CAUJGJ010000188.1, on the reverse strand, counting down.
GGTAAAGGATTGAGAAATCTTGGCAACACTTGTTTTGTGAATGCTGTCATTCAGGTGTGTTGCTGTGATGTTGCAAGATGCATGGTGTTACCCAGATACTCTACACTTGGCTGAGTATAGAGCATCTATGATGTGTGTATTTGGGCTATTTTCCATTTCTCTTCTCAATGTCACATGATTGTCATGTGTATATCACATGCCTGTTTCTTGCACATTATGCATGTTCCAAGATTTCCATGCGAAGTGTACGTACCTTGCGATAATGATTGTTCAATTTGCTCTTGTGAAGGCATTGGCATCTCTGCCCATCTTTGTCCAATGGGCTCTTCAGTCATCTGAAGATGGGAGATTTGGTCGTCTCTTTAGCTCCTTGACTTCCATTTTGTCTGGTTAGTCAGTGACTTCTACTTTTGACCTTTTCTCCTCACTGTTTCTGCAACACACCCATCTCTTCCCTCCCCCTCTTAGCCCTGAACTCCTCTGAAGCTACTGAAGAGTGTCTGGAGACTAAAGAAGTTCTCAATGCATTAATGTCCCACGGATGGGTTATCAACTTTCAACAGCAGGTCAGCGCACACACCCCTCTGTGTGCCCCTCAACACACACCCCTCAGCACATGCCCCTCAGCACATGCCCCTCAGCACATGCCCCTCAACACACACCCCTCAACACACACCCTCAGCACATGCCCCTCAGCCTACGCCCTTCTTAGGATCAGTACACTGTTTGGTGTTGTTGTGTGATCACTTTGCTCGATGTTGAGGCCTCTTCTTTATACCATGTTTGACATTGCTGGTAGGATGCCCATGAGTTGTTCCAAGTTCTGATGTCAACTTTGGAAGAGGAATTGGTATGGGCATAGGATCAGTACATATATGAATAGTTTTAAGTGCTGTGTTGTCATGCCAACAGAGTGAGTCAAGTGGGGGCCTGTTCAGCAGTCTTCGACAGGAGAGCAGTCCTCCCTCCAAGTTCTTGTCCAAAGCAGGTAGCCAATGTTTGTGTGTGTGTGTGTGTGTATGTGTGTGTGTGTGCACATTGCCTGTGCCCTTCATTCCGTCTCCTCTCTTAGGCACTGTTGCTCTTCCTTTAAGGATGTCCCCCTTCAGAGGTCTTCTAACAAGTCAACTGACCTGCACATCCTGCAAGCATAAGGTAGGTGTGGGTGGAGCTTGTAGATGGGGCTGGTGGGTGGAGTTTGTAAGTACAGCTGGTGGGTGGAACCCACAGCTGGGGCTGGCAGGTAAAGCTGGTGAATTGTAAAATGATTCTTTTTCTTTTCTAGTTTCCAGTTCGAATTGAGCCTTTTGAAAGCTTATCTTTGCCCATATACAGAAGCCGTGTCTCATTTTTGTTTGTGAGCTGATTTACAGCATACACACACACACACACACACACACACACACACACACACACACACACACACACACACACACACACACAAACTGATAGCCTTTTCTTGTGTAGGACTCATCCTCGCTGGAGATGTGCTTGAAGAACTTCACAAATAGTGAACTGGTGGAAGATGTAGTGTGCGATAACTGCTCAAAGGTGCGGTTACCTTCCTAACCCCTCCCTCTCACCAGATTGTATTGATGCCCCCTCCTTCTATAGAGTGGTTCCTCTAGACAGAGGTGCGTCAAGTCACTGTCTATACTGAGGGTAAGTGTGTTGGTAGTGCACAATCATTCTCTGTGTTATCAGGCTCTTTCCACAGCCACCAAAGTGTCTTTGTGTTCATCTGCAACGAGTCACTTGGTCTGCAGACAACTACCCAACAAAGACAGAGAGTTTTGTGCGATTTCCTCTTGAATTGGATATTTCACCATACACCAGGTGTGTGTGTGTGTGTGTGTGTGCAAACACCCCTTTGTGACACCCCCCATATGTATGTCACACACCTTTGCATATCCACCTGCATCTCATATGCTGCACCCTGTATGTATGTACTCATGTGACACACCCACATCCACACTCCTATAACACCCCCCCGTAATACTTGTCTGTAGGAGGTCTTCCAGCAAGTCAAGACTTTACCGCTTAGCAGCTATTCTTGTTCATCTTGGTGAAGCTACCTCTGGACATTACATCACTTACCGGAAGCTAACCAGTCGTAACTGGTTATACACATCGGACACAGACACTCGCACAGTCCCAGTTGAGGAAGTCCTTGCGTCAAACGCTTACATGCTAATTTATGAGAGACACTCCTCAGATAATACTAAATAGTGCATTTCAACAGACGGCCATTTTATCCTCTATTTATGTGTTAATGTACCAGTCAAAATCCAAATCACATAAACCGCACTTTGTGCATCAACTGTGCCAACACTGCATGCTAATTAGTACTAGATGGGAGCAAAGTTCAGAAATTTGTTGGAAATGGGAAATTGATAATATAATCAATTGCAGGTGAATCAAATACTATATATTCACTAATGGCATTCCAAGGCTGTTTAATACGCTTTGACTTCAACTACATGAGCCCATCGAATGAGCCCGATGCGCTCATGGTCAATGAGCCCGATGCGCTCATGGTCAATGAGCCCGACATGCTCATGGTCAATGAGCCTGATGCGCTCATGGTCAACAAAAGAACTGGGAACCCTCCCTATACTGGCGTGTTAGGGTAGGATAGGAAATCTTATTTAGTCTGAGGTTACTTAAGGCACAAACCCAGTGTTTTCAGGTCCTGCTCTCTATGTTTGCTACATTATAGCACCTCTCTAATCAGGAAACTTCTCTAAACTCAACATAAAATTTTCTTCGGTACTGAGTTCGGTTTAGAGAGGTTACATAAATCTACAATAATTCTAGCTATAGTGAACCACATCTGTACACTTGTGTCCTGCTGGCAGGGGCCGTGAGAGAGAAGCACTCACTCGAGAGTATGCTGAGAGGACACTGTAGGAGGGAGACTAGTCGGGCCTGCTACGACCGTCCCACGTACACGCCCCCTGGGACGGTTGTAGAAGGCCAGACTAGTGGAATACCAGCCACAAGACCCATCGATGGCTATACTTGTATGTATTATCGATGTAATCGATGATGAGGACAATGTGATCAACGATGAGGACACTGTGATCGATGATGAGGACACTGTGATCGACCCACACAAGTCTGCAGGTTTGAGATACGTAGATTCAAGCTTTCTGTCATCCACATCAAGGTGGGACATTTACAGATACCATTAGATTGCAACGGCTTTGAAGTACGACCTCTTGGAGTGTAATGGATGTTCGCACTATAAAGAGTCCATTTGAAGTGACCCTACACGCAGGTGGCTAGAAGCTGGAATGACCCTACATGCAGGTGGCTAGAAGCTGGAACGACCCTACATGCAGGTGGCTAGAAGCTGGAATGACCCTACATGCAGGTGGCTAGAAGCTGGAATGACCCTACATGCAGGTGGCTAGAAGCTGGAATGACCCTACATGCAGGTGGCTAGAAGCTGGAATGACCCTACATGCAGGTGGCTAGAAGCTGGAATGACCCTACATGCAGGTGGCTAGAAGCTGGAATGACCCTACATGCAGGTGGCTAGAAGCTGGAATGACCCTACATGCAGGTGGCTAGAAGCTGGAATGACCCTACATGCAGGTGGCTAGAAGCTGGAATGACCCTACATGCAGGTGGCTAGAAGCTGGAATGACCCTACATGCAGGTGGCTAGAAGCTGGAATGACCCTACATGCAGGTGGCTAGAAGCTGGAATGACCCTACATGCAGGTGGCTAGAAGCTGGAGTGACCCTACATGCAGGTGGCTAGAAGCTGGAATGACCCTACATGCAGGTGGCTAGAAGCTGGAATGACCCTACATGCAGGTGGCTAGAAGCTGGAATCTGCTTGAATCATAAGCCCAGTCGACCTTTCAAACCCATGTCCACAGAGGACATTGAAGATAAATTTGTATTGTTCTCAATGTGACCTTATTCACAGGTTTCTGTGTAACTACCTAATGCATAATCAGTACAATATACTAGGTGATGTTAAAATAATAATTGTATAGTACAAAGAGGACATAATGTATACATACATACTGTATATTGTAGTACATGACAAATAACATTGAACAGATAAGAGAAGTGGTCTCTTTCTCTGTGTGTGTGTGTGTGTGTGTGTGTGTGTGTGTGTGTGTGTGTGTGTGTGTGTGTGTGTGTGTGTGTGTGTGTGTGTGTGTGTGTGTGTGTGTGTGTGTGTCTGTGTGTGTGCGTGCGTGCGTGCGTGCGTGTGTGTGTGTCAACCATGGGATTTACATGCATGTAGGTAACAAGGTATGCAGCATGCATGAAATGATGGTTTCAAAATCAAAATTCTACACGATGGTGGGCATTATTTAGAGCTCCATATGCTTACACAGTCATTCTAACTCTGCATGAGTGCTAGACATCAACTTCGTAACCATAGGAGACCTTTTCCTCACTTGACCCAGGTGCCACATGGGTTGACGGGAGTTCCGAGCAATTCTGTTCGGATAGAATAGCATCAATGTTTGTCTCCTTTAAACTACTGACACGGTGGATTGGATGCTGGTGGGATTGTTTTGAGTGAAGGGTGAGTTCGGGGGTGGAGGCTCCCCCTTTGTGGCTCATTGACCCATTGCTTTGCTTGTGGTTGGACTCGGGTGAAGATTCGTGTAAGAGATGAGCCGTGAACCTCCCCCTGGGGTCTGAGCTCTAAGGGGGGAGGGGGAGGGGGAACAATGGAGCACATGCATACGTATGCACATAGTGTCATGTGGTAAGAACTGAGGGAAACAGATGCACACTGTACAAAACTAGAGTGGATGGATACTCATGGAGTGGAGAGACGACATTGCTCTGCACAGTTCCTTTGTTACCTTTCGAGTGGACATTTCCGAGTGGTCAACGCCTTCCGATATGCAGCCAACGCGGATGGTGTTGTCCTCCA
>CAUJGJ010000188.1:4103570-4116070 GCA_963170055.1 Halisarca cf. caerulea | reverse complement strand
CTATCGATTTAAAGATTTGCTGGATAACTTTGTGCTCAAGTTGGTTGAAAATACACCATCTGCGAATTAATGCTAGTTTTTTTGATTGATTTCTGCTGCTTTCCAGAGTTCAACTGAGAAGATTAACCAGGAGAGAGGAAAGCGATGGAAAAGAAGGTGAGGTTGTCTGGAGGCAGCTGATGTACTACCAGTGCTTATAGTCTATCGATTCTTTCACAGCCGAAGAAGTCCAGGAGTTCCAGTGGCAGCAGAAACTCTTTAATGCTGTAAGACAAATGCGATTACTACCACCCAAGAATAATTGTCTTTATATAATAAGTGGTTTGGGTTGGTGTAGAGAGAGGAAGAAATTTATGCGACTGTGAGACCTTTGGCGCCAGAGAGAGAGAAGGCATACAATGAAGTCCTCCACAAACAGCTGGAGTGAGGAGTGTTTGGAAGATGTGTAACCATGGCAACCATAGATGGCTGCTGCAGTGTGATTTCTAAGAATTGTGTGCTGAAACTGTAGGTCTAACAACGGGGTCAGACCAAACAGAAGGTTGTTTTCGTACATCGAGGGAGACCCTGAGTGTATTGAAGTAGGTGTGTCCCAGCCCCTGACATCCGCATCCCACGAAGTAGCCACTGCACCATCACACATGACAACAGCTGTCAGACGGAGAGGGATCAAGAGGTGCTGTCTAGTCCTACAGCATCCACATGAACACACCTGTTTCATCCTTTGTGTGATGTGACTTTAGGTCAAAGCAGCCCGTCATAGATAGACCAACCCTTGAACAAAGGGCACAGAACCGTGTTGTAACACCCCCCTCTTGGATTATGCTGATCATGGCTGATCTGGGGGATTTACAGGGCCTACAAGATGAGCGTGTTTTGTGTACGATAAAGGTCTGTGGAGTTCCTTGTAATGGGTGTGGTATGGGTGTGTACCATTCTCTTGTATGTATGTTGTGTACTAGGTGAGTAAAGATGGAGTCTTATCGCTCTCCCCCACCTTGTCTGAAGGTTCAGAGTGGACCAAGATTGAAAGCAGCTGGAATGGTAGTGTGTGTGTGTGTGTGTGTGTGTGTGTGTGTGTGTGTGTGTGTGTGTGTGTGTGTGTGTGTGTGTGTGTGTGTGTGTGTGTGTGTGTGTGTGTGTGTGTGTGTGTGTACTTGTGTATGCATAGATGTGTCTAATCACAAGTTGCATGCATAAAACTTTAACAGCTAAGGAAGGTTTGTCAAGCAGTTTATGTGATCTTTCACCAGAGATGTTTGAGTACAAGTTTGAACACACATCATCTACCATCAGCAGGTTCGATTCCAACTTCCATTTCAAATTTTAGTTGCTCTCCCATTTGGTGTGATTTTTCCCCCAGCTCCAACAAAGAGAAGGAGAAGAACATTGTTCAAGAGCTAAACAGACAGAGAGTGGGGGAGATATTGACATCAGTTGGTGACAGCTTTGCTGATCCCGTGAGACTTGTAGTAACTGTCTTTTGTTGGCAGTATCATCACTACGCCTGTTTTCATAAGTACACACACACACACACACACACACACACACGCACACACACACACACACACACACACACACACACACACACACACACACACACACACACATACACACGCACACACACACACATGCACACATGCACACACACACACACACACACACACACACGCACGCACACATGCACACACACAACATTCATGCATGCAGGTAAACATGCCAACAGATACGATTGACCGTAATGTGTTTGCGGTTAGAGAGTTAGTCACAGCAGAAATGGCAGCTGTCGAAGGAAATCATGATAATAAATATCTTCTTACTTTCTCCTTGTTAGCCGTCTTCTTCAGTCAGTGTTATGGTCTTGGGAGAAGTAGGTAAGCATGTAATGTAGACTAAACCAGTTAGCCCTGATGGACTGGAGAGTCAGGTCATTGTAGGCAAATGACATGCTTTGTTTTGTAGTTAGTGCCAGAGACTTTGAGTATGAGGATCTGTACATTACAACATCGTTGAAGCTACCACGAGGTGTGTGTGTGTGTGTGTGTGTGTGTGTGTGTGTGTGTGTGTGCGTGTGTGTGTGTGTGTGTGTGTGTGTGTGTACGTGTGTGTGTGTGTGTGTGTGTGTGTGCACGCGCGTGCGTGTGTGTGGCAGAGTATTAGAGCCTCCCTTTCCATGCTGTCTTTTCACCACTGGTCTTGGTTAGGTTGGAAATGTACCAGCCACAGCGAAGAAGAGCTAACACTTCTGTCTCAAATATCTCACTCCAAATCCCTCCATCTGGTGAGCAGAGGGGAGACCCCTAGTACTTTTTCTCTTCACGTATGGCATGTGTGTGTGCTCTATCGTTGTGCAGACTAACGTGGCTCATTTCTCACTGCCTTTTGAGTACCACTTGCTATTCAGCTGTAAACACGAAGAAGAAAGTGATGATGCGAACGAAGGTCCGTTGGTTTTGCTAGTGTGAACATGTTGAAAAGTGTCCTTGTCAGTCTGTTCTTACTTTTCTGCACATTCTCTGTCTCTTTAGAATGTTGTCATCTTCTGTCAATGCCTACTTTCCATTTTGAAGTTGGGTCTATCGACACTTGGGACCGTCATCGAATGGAAGGCTATGCCCACTGGTCCCTCCCCCCTCAACCAGGTTTGTAGCTGATGGTTGGCCCCTCCCCCCTCAACCAGGTTGGTAGCTGGTGGTTGGCCCCTCCCCCTCAACTGGGTTGGTAGCTGGTGGTTGGCCCCTCCCCCTCAACCGGGTTGGTAGCTGGTGGTTGGCCCCTCGCCCTCAACCAGGTTGGTAGCTGATGGTTGGCCCCTCCCCCTCAACCGGGTTGGTAGCTGGTGGTTGGCCCCTCGCCCTCAACCAGGTTGGTAGCTGGTGGTTGGCCCCTCCCCCTCAACTGGGTTGGTAGCTGGTGGTTGGCTAACATCAGCATCTCTAGCTGTCTTCCCTGTCATCACCAGATGTCATCCTTCTATCATTTATCACCATTCATCACTCTTTCTCCATTAACTGTCACTCCCATCATTGTGTCATCACCAGATCCTTCGATCACCAAAACAGTCACTTTTATCATTTGTATTGTCACCATCTATCACTTATTCATCAATTGTTACCTTTTTCATCACCGTTTGGTCCTAATTCTTCATCAATTGTCACTCTTTTCATCACCATCTATCACTTGTTTTCCATCATCTATTACTGTTTTCATCACCAGCTGTAATCCTATCCCAGGTTATTACAGTCCTTCTGTTAGCACTTGGAGACCTATGGGGAAGTCCCTTCTTGAAGAGCTGCGACGATTCTTTGTCGGTGGTGGGCCTCAATTAGAAGACATCACCTACTCTGGCATCCCAGCCGATGTTAAGGTGTGTGTGTCTACACCAGATGTTGTCTACTGGAGTTTATGTTCTCTGTGTCTGAATGTGCGTGTCTGTGTAGTCATGTATACATCACTTTGGAGTACTCTTTGGGGAGTTTTGAGTATGCACACAGTAGGACCTCTCCTACAGTAGGACCTCTCCTACAGTAGGACCTCTCCTACAGTAGGACCTCTCCTACAGTAGGACCTCTCCTACAGTAGGACCTCTCCTACAGTAGGACCTCTCCTACAGTAGGACCTCTCCTACAGTAGGACCTCTCCTACAGTAGGACCTCTCCTACAGTAGGACCTCTCCTACAGTAGGACCTCTCCTACAGTAGGACCTCTCCTACAGTAGGACCTCTCCTACAGTAGGACCTCTCCAACAGTAGGACCTCTCCTACAGTAGGACCTCTCCTACAGTAGGACCTCTCCAACAGTAGGACCTCTCCAACAGTAGGACCTCTCCTACAGTAGGACCTCTCCTACAGTAGGACCTCTCCTACAGTAGGACCTCTCCAACAGTAGGACCTCTCCTACAGTAGGACCTCTCCTACAGTAGGACCTCTCGTATAGTAGGACCTCTCCTACAGTAGGACCTCTCCTACAGTAGGACCTCTCCTACAGTAGGACCTCTCCTACAGTAGGACCTCTCCTACAGTAGGACCTCTCCTACAGTAGGACCTCTCGTATAGTAGGACCTCTCCTACAGTAGGACCTCTCCTACAGTAGGACCTCTCCTACAGTAGGACCTCTCCTACAGTAGGACCTCTCCTACAGTAGGACCTCTCCTACAGTAGGACCTCTTGTACAGTAGGACCTCTCCTACAGTAGGACCTCTCGTATAGTAGGACCTCTCCTACAGTAGGACCTCTCCTACAGTAGGACCTCTCCTACAGTAGGACCTCTCCTACAGTAGGACCTCTCCTACAGTAGGACCTCTTGTACAGTAGGACCTCTCATACTATCTCAACTGTGCTATTAACACGTGTGTACTCAATAGTGCTACGTATGTTGGCCTTCTGATGATTCGTTGATGTCTCTTCTGTTGTGAAGGGTTTCAATGTTGCCAAATATGGAATGAGGACTAAGACTGCTGGATCAGTACAACTACGAGTTCATATTGTACACCAAAGCAGGTCTGTGTGTGTGTGTGTATGTGTGTGTGTATGTGTGTGTGTGTGTGTGTGTGTGTGTGTGTGTGTGTGTGTGTGTGTGTGTGTGTGTGTGTGTGTGTGTAGAGAGAGAGAGAGAGAGAGTCACATTCATGTATGTTGGAACAGTTTACATAATATTGGCATGCCAGGGCCTGAGGGCCTTGGGACTATCCATGACTATTTCCTTGAACCATTTTATTCAGAGAACTGCAAGAATCACACGTAAACACCCTCCCTACTACTTCGCAGTCAGCATTGCTTTTTTCTACAGAAACAATTTTAGGTTTGATTTGTGTATGTGTGTGTGCGTGCGTGCGTACGTGCGTGTGTGCGTGCGTGCGTGCGTGCGTGCGTGTGTGTGTGTCTGTGTGTGTGTGTCTCTCTCTCTGTGTGTGTGTGTGTGTGTGTGTCTGTGTGTGTGTGTGTGTGTGTGTGTGTGTGTGTCTGTGTGTGTGTGTGTGTGTGTGTGTGTGTGTGTGTGTGTGTGTGTACATGCATGTGCTTGTCCATGAATGCACATATCTATACTGAAGTATGTGAACATGAACATATTGCATGGTTTGACTTTAGTGAAAATTTTGTGCTTTTTTCAGAAAATTACAGACAAACGAAGTTAAAAATGGCTGCCTCACTAAAGAATCAATCAACAGATTCACTGGAACAGGACTGAAAGAAACTGATCTCCCCCTTTTTTGTATGGTGGTGGTGATGTGCTGGTGATGTGTGCTGGTTACATGTGCTGGTGACATGTGCTGGTGACAGATGTGCTGGTGACAGATGTGCTGGTGACATGTGCTGGTGACATGTGCTGGTGACAGATGTGCTGGTGACATGTGCTGGTGACATGTGCTGGTGACAGATGTGCTGGTGACATGTGCTGGTGACATGTGCTGGTGTCAGTAACTCACACAGTCATTGTTGACATAGGAGTACTTGCACATAAATCCCAAAGATGACCCAACAATTAGCGCTCGTGGGCGTTTAGGAGCAGTTCTAAAATGATGCTGGGACTTGGCTTGCATGACGTTTGCTTTCACGTAGGGTCGAGTATCAATGCTTTGACGGTTCTCATAGCGCGGAACAAAAGCAGCGAACGTGTATTGGTCGTTCAAATGCTTACGATGTAAATGAATACAACTGACCAAGATAGACTAGCGTAATATTGTCGGAGTCGATCTTTTGCAAGCTTTAGTCTTCAGTCAACGTGATTCCTTCGCCAGCGATCAATTCCAGTCTGAAAATTGCAATAATCGAATTAAGCTACCAAGTATATCTGTACTGAATCGGGTGCAGCGAATTGTGGAGAGGTAGGTAACGACCAGCTCGGAGTTATGGCAGTGGCGCTCGAAGGACTAGCGCTTGATATTCTCGACAAAGGAACGGAGTTCAGCGAAGAAGATGTGCTGGAGCAGTTGCGTTTGGCGGGAGAGCTGGGAAAGGCGCTGCTGGAGGAGAACCAAGTTTTGCGGCAGGAAGCTAACAAGTTGGAGGACATCGTTGCTGAGTTAGAACAGGTACGTGCACTTATTCATGCTGAGTGATCCGCACTCATTGATACGGGACGCTGCATGAGCGCCTTGTTACGTTGTGTGCTAATCCGTAGGAGAGAGAAAACCTAACGCGAACACATTTGGAGGAGCTAAACGCGGTCCGTACGACCTGCAACTCAGAGAACTACGAGCTACAGCAGCGCCTCACGGAGCTGCAATCGGACGAAACAAGAAGAAATGAACTGGAGAACGAAAAGAACAAGAGAATATTTGTTTTAGAAGACAAAGTCCAATCTTTGGAGATATGCATTGACCAAGTACGTACGGGCCATTGGCTATAATTATGTCTCAAATTTGTTAATATTACGCTGAATTTCACTGAATTATTTTTTGAACGGTTTATGATATTCAATGAATTTAATTTTTAAATTAGCTAAAAGAAGAAAGAGCAAATCAATATTGGCGGGGTTCCGACATGGGCGACAACACTTTAGAAGCACTGGCTACTTGGAGAAGCACAGAGAAGGAGCTGAGGTCTCAGGTACACCACATCCCATTGGTCGTTGTCAATCTAATTTGTTACTCCTTACCAAATTTAATTTAATCTCAAATGCCTATAGATTACCATCTTGACAGAGGAGCAAAGCCAGCATGTGGACAACATTGCAAGGTTGAAAGAGGAGCTATCTGGGATGGCTGGATACGTGGCATCTTTGCAGGCAGAAATCTCTCGTTCTTCTTCTGTTCTTGAGCAGCGAGACAAGGAGATAGTGTCTCTCTCCCGGGAATTGGAGGAGATGCATCAAACACTCTTTGACCTCCAAGATGAGATAGAGAGTGGCCAGGTGAGAGTGAGTGCTTGCTGGTTGGTGTAGTGAAGTGTTTGTGGTCACGCTGTGTGTGGGAATGTGTAAGGAACAGACTCGACCTATGATTTAGAGCATGTGCTTGAATTTGTGAACCCCTCCCTCCCTCCCTTGTAGGCTGCAGTGACCCCTCCCTCCCTCCCTCCCTTGTAGGCTGCAGTGACCCCTCCCTCCCTTGTAGGCTGCAGTGACCCCTCCCTCCCTCCCTCCCTTGTAGGCTGCAGTGACCCCTCCCTCCCTCCCTCCCTTGTAGGCTGCAGTGACCCCTCCCTCCCTCCCTCCCTTGTAGGCTGCAGTGACCCCTCCCTCCCTCCCTTCCTTGTAGGCTGCAGTGACCCCTCCCTCCCTCCCTTGTAGGCTGCAGTGACCCCTCCCTCCCTCCCTTGTAGGCTACAGTGACCCCTCCCTTGAGCTCCACTGGTGAGTCTGTACATGAGGAACTCATGAGAGTAGAGGAAATGGCTGTTGCTGATTCATTCTGCCTGTCACCAATTGCTCCTTTTGAATCGTTTGAACAGTGTGAGAGGTGAGACGTTGCTACGCACTAGCTACAGTTGTCTTCAGTACACTTGACCTGTTGTGTGTGACACCTTGTATACTACACCAGACTCCACCCACTGAGGTGCCCCACCCACCATGCTGCCCCTCCCACCACGTTGCTCTGTCTGCCATATTTCCTCACCCACCATCGAATCTGTAGGCTGGGTTCATTCACACACACACACACACACACACACACACACACACACACACACACACACACACACACACACACACACACACACACACACACACACACACACACACACACACACACACATACACACACACACACACACACACACACACACACACACACACACACACACACACACACACACATGCATACACAATGTCACACACACACCTGATGCTTTACCATTGAAGTTCCCAATAGCAAATGAAGGAGCACAAACCTCAAGCCATCTTCCCCCCTTACATCATAAGCTATGCTCCCAGCACCCTGGACCCCTTTAAAAAGCAGAGTAGGGTCCTGACCACGGTCCTCCAACAACCTCTCTCTGCATGTCCTATCTCTCCGCCCAAGGTGCTCCAACCACCTTTCTCTGTCCTGTCTCTCCACCCACGGTCCTCCAACCACCTCTCTCTCTGTCCCATCTCTCCACCCAAGGTGCTCCAACCACCTTTCTCTGTCCTGTCTCTCCACCCGGCCACAGTTCTCCAACTAACCTCTCTCTCTGTCCCATCTCTCCACCCACGGTCCGACCACCTTTCTCTGTCCCATCTCTTCACCCACGGTTCTCCAACAACCTCTCTCTATCCTGTCTCCCCACCCGGCCACAGTTCTCCAACTAACCCTCTCTCTGTCCCATCTCTCCACCCATTGCAGATGTGAAGAGCTGAAGGCTGAGGTGCTGAAGCTCAAGGAAGACTGCAGTAACCTAACACAGCAGATGCACATTTTGATCAAACAGAAATTTACTTTATCACAGCAAATTGAGCAGTGGCAGGTTTGATATTTCACTTAGTAATCGAATGTTGCTATGGAATCTGCACTCTCTGGCATTTACCTCCCACAGACTGATATGGAAGTGATGGTGAACGATAGCGTGTCCAGACAACTGAAGGCAGAAAACAAGGGGGTAGCCACACCCACATGTGTTCCCACCACGCCTACAGCTAAAACATGGACAGAACGCATATTTGGAGCATTTTCTTGACTTCATTAGATTTTCATTCTGAAATTCACTCTTTTTTTAATCCAAAACTCCCCTGAAGCACACATTGCTTGTCTGAACACATGTACTATGTACAATACCGCTAATAGTGGAACAAATTGCAATTGGTTAATTTTGATTACACAATGTTTGTATGCAGTCCATGGAGAACTACAGGCCACACTAGAGCCTGTCGGCTGCTGATGACAGATGGCATGCAAACTCCTTGGAAGCAATGAGCCAGGCAGTGGCACTGGAGGTTGTGAGGAAGAGACATGCCGTTTATATCTTCAGCACTGATGAAGTTCAAGAGGTCATTTTTTCTCATACTCTGAGCAAACTCCTCTACCACTCTCCCCTACCTCAATTGCCTCCTTACCAAATCTGAATGCACACCTTGCCCTGGCTTCCCGCATCGTACACTGGCAACTTGCCAATCTCAAACCACACCCTATAACCCAACCCTTGCCTGCCATACTGTCACGAAGTGATTGGAAGGCAGACATGTTTCTACGTAAAACAAGAGCACAAACACAAAACCAAATAATCATGAAATGCACTGCAGCAACACTGCCAGCAAACTGCAGCAACACTGCCAGCAAACTGCAGCAACACTGCCAGCAAACTGCAGCTACACTGCCAGCAAACTGCAGCAACAATCCCAGCAAACTGCAGCAACAATCCCAGCAAACTGCAGCTACACTGCCAGCAAACTGCAGCTACACTGCCAGCAAACTGCAGCTACACTGCCAGCAAACTGCAGCAACAATCCCAGCAAACTGCAGCTACACTGCCAGCAAACTGCAGCTACACTGCCAGCAAACTGCAGCTACACTGCCAGCAAACTGCAGCTACACTGCCAGCAAACTGCAGCTACACTGCCAGCAAACTGCAGCTGTACAATGCATCACATTATAGCCATTGTTCTCTAAGCTCTCTCTCTGCCACACACACGTCATACATGTCCCTGGGTTGTAGTGGCTACCAGCTGTTAGCCCTTATTATAGAGGCTTCTAGAACCCATCCTGAACTCATGGAAACAAACTTTTCGAAGCGTCCTTGTTTTCCTCAATTCCTCATTGTAAGTCGAGAGAACAGGAAAGGGGGACTGTGCAGAACTATAGCTCTACTGCTTGTGTCCATCTTGAAGATACTTCAGTAGGACTGTTGGAAAGGAGATCTCAACTTTCTGCTCAATAACAAAGTCAGCAGCAAGGAAATGTGTGTGTGTGCGTGTGTGTGTAAGATGGATCAGTCAGGGTGTAGAAGGAAAATTATGGGAGAACACGACACAAGAAAATCTGTCATCAGAACTATAATCAAGAAATTGATTCACAGTCAATACAGTGTACATTGGGTGATAAATATGAATTAACAGGATGCTACAAAATAGAGTGTGTCGTTAATTGGTCCAGTACTATTCACACACTATTAATAAACCTCAGATTCATAAAATTCAAATACCTATTGCAAGTGTCACAAAACATCTTATTCCATTGACAATAATACAACATGCAGACACGGTTGCTTCAGCAGCATCCCTTCTTCTTCTGTGTTCGCCCCCCTCCTACAACCACCTTCTCTCCATGTGAGGTGTCTTGAGGAGCACTTTGTTTCCTTTGCTGAAGGACCAGCCTTGTGATAGCGTGGAACACCTGGGGGTAGAATCACAGAACAGATGGTGGTGAAGATGGGGACAGGTGGTGGTGAAGATGGGGACAAGAGGTGGTAAAGGTGGGGACAGGTGGTGGTGAAGATGGGAACAGGTGGTAGTGAAGGTGGGGAGAGGTGGTAGTGAGGATGGGGAGAGGTGGTAGTGAGGATGGGGAGAGGTGGTAGTGAGGATGGGGACAGATGGTGGTGAAGATGGGGACAGGTGGTGGTGAAGATGGGGACAGGTGGTAGTGAGGATGGGGACAGGTGGTAGTGAGGATGGGGAGAGGTGGTAGTGAGGATGGGGAGAGGTGGTAGTGAGGATGGGGAGAGGTGGTAGTGAGGATGGGGAGAGGTGGTAGTGAGGATGGGGAGAGGTGGTAGTGAAGATGGGGACAGGTGGTAGTGAGGATGGGGAGAGGTGGTGAGGATGGGGACAGGTGGTGGTGAGGATGGGGACAGGTGGTGAGGATGGGGACAGGTGGTGGTGAGGATGGGGACAGGTGGTGGTAAAGGTGGGGACAGGTGGTGGTGAAGATGGGGACAGGTGGTAGTGAGGATGGGGAGAGGTGGTAGTGAGGATGGGGAGAGGTGGTAGTGAGGATGGGGAGAGGTGGTAGTGAGGATGGGGAGAGGTGGTAGTGAGGATGGGGAGAGGTGGTAGTGAAGATGGGGAGAGGTGGTAGTGAGGATGGGGAGAGGTGGTAGTGAGGATGGGGAGAGGTGGTAGTGAGGATGGGGACAGGTGGTGGTGAAGATGGAGACAGGTGGTGAGGATGAGGACAGGTGGTGGTGAAGATGGGGACAAGAGGTGGTAAAGGTGGGGACAGGTGGTAGTGAAGACGGGGACAGTGATGATGGTACAAGAACAACTAAAGTGGAAACACTTTACAGTTTACAGTGAATTTCTGCATGTAGTGAATCAATGATGCGACCAGTGACCAATGAATGCTCTTCACTGTATGAAACTTCAACTGGTTACAGTAAATTTCTAACATAAAGAAGAAATTAGTGTCCCCTGGGATTCGTTATAATGAGATTTCAGGTACAATGACAATAACCAAAACACGTGGACTCTGTACAGTAGATGGGCAGGGAGGGTGGGTGGGATTGGAAGGAGGTCATAAGCAATGCCTGTAGCTGGTTTTCGGAATACAGTAGAACTTGGATAGTAAGTACCCTCAAGGGAAGGCAAAATAGGTACTCACTATCAGAGGTACTTACTATCCAAGGTACTTTCAATGGTATTGCATGAGGTAGGGACAGAGCAATGAGTACTTACCATCCAGGAGTACTCACTACCCCAGGTACTTACTATCCAGGAGTACTCACTACCCCAGGTACTCACTATCCAGGAGTACTCACTACCCAGGTACTCACTATCCACGAGTACTCACTACCCCAGGTACTCACTATCCACGAGTACTCACTACCCCAGGTACTCACTATCCAGGAGTACTCACTACCCAGGTACTCACTATCCAGGAGTACTCACTACCCCAGGTATTCACTATCCAGGAGTACTCACTACCCCAGGTACTCACTATCCAGGAGTACTCACTACCCAGGTACTCACTATCCAGGAGTACTCACTACCCCAGGTATTCACTATCCAGGAGTACTCACTACCCCAGGTACTCACTATCCAGGAGTACTCACTACCCCAGGTACTTACCAACAGAGTTTTACTGTACCCAAACTGTTTAACCTCATGTGTGTGTACATGGCACACACACATCTGTGCACACACATACAGTCAAACCTCGCTATAACGACCCCCTCAGGACTGCTTATAAGGTTCACTACACCAGGGTGCTCACTACATCAGGGTGTTCACTACACCAGGGTGTTCACTACATCAGGGTGTTCACTACATCAGGGTGTTCATTACATCAGGGTGTTCACTACATCAGGGTGTTCACTACATCAGGGTGCTCACTACATCAGGGTGTTCACTACATCAGGGTGTTCACTACACCAGGGTGTTCACTATATCAGGGTGTTCACTACATCACACACACACACACACACACACACACACACACACACACACACACACACACACACACATACACACACACACACACACACACACACACACACACACACACTCACACACACACACACACACACACACACACACACAACACACACACAAACACACACACACACACACACACAAACACAAGCACACATACCTCTTCAATGTTAATATTATCCTTAGCACTTGTTTCATAGAGTTGGATTCCAATTTGA
>CAUJGJ010000188.1:4086070-4098570 GCA_963170055.1 Halisarca cf. caerulea | reverse complement strand
CTCAGCCACACCCCCTCTATCCATCACGCTCTCACTACAAGAGCTGTCAGTTGCGGTCACACCCACCACCAACCATCAAGATGGCATCAGTGCTGTGTGTGATGTGAAGAAGGCAATAGGAAGATTTGTACACGATTGCACCTCAGTAAGATTATCCTCTTTCAGTGAAGATACGTAGTCAGTTGATAATATTGTTGTAATTTATATCTGATGTTGTTTTCCCTGGTCCAGCCCCCTTTTGATGCAGAGGATATCCTCAGAGCTGTTTTCTGTGGTCAGTTTGTCTTGCAGTTGTCACTCAGTGCAGACCGACCAATCAGATTGTTCCAGCTCACTATTGTTCCTGTTAGCATACATGTATTTGAAGGTGTGTGTGTGTGTGTGTGTGTGTGTGTGTGTGTGTGTATGTGTGTGTGTGTGTGTGTTTGAAGGTGTGTGTGTGTGTGTGTGTGTGTGTGTGTGTGTGTGTGTATGTGTGTGTGTGTGTTTGAAGGTGTGTGTGTGTGTGTGTGTGTGTGTGTGTGTGTGTGTGTGTGTGTGTGTGTGTGTGTGTGTGCGTGCATGCATGCATGCATTCTGCTTACCTCTATTCCTATACAGGAATGCTTGAACTGCTGGCTAGTAAACACGGTAACGAGCAGAGTGATGCTAAGAGCAAAACTGATGAAATGAGCACTGGGAATACCACCAGAGATAGCACGAACAATCATAGAAATGACACTACTGATGACAGAAACAACACTACCAGTAGCGGTAACAGTGCAAGTGATGAAAGTCCTCCACTGAACTACCAAAGGCCATTTCCATCAATTTTGCCTCAGGTTGTATAATGTCTCGTTGTTGTTCTGTTGTTATCCTGTGATTGACTGGTATGGGCTTTGATTGTCTTGATTGCAGAAGAGTGAAGTGTTGCTGGAGGACTGTACAGTGTTCTATTTAGCCAATGATGAGAGGTACTCGTGTGTGTGTGTGTGTGTGTGTGTGTGTGTGTGTTAAAATTGCATATTTCCTTAGAAAACTGTCGGTGAAGATGTCACGTCTCCTGATGTCTGCTCATACGTCCTCTGATCTGTTGGTTTGTGCGGAGATGTCTGCTCACAGTAAGTTCATCAGCTGTGGTGTGTGTGTCTGCAGGAGTGGGTGGGGTCGGGCTTTGAGTGGGTGTGACTGACTGGTATGTATGTATGTCTGCTTTTGTCCCTAGAATTGAAGCTGTTCACTACTGATTCAGATCCTGCTGTCTCTGTTGGTGTTGTCCGTCACTCATCTGAGGTAATCCCTGTCATTAGTAAGTGGGTGGCACCCTTATAATGCCCTTATTTGTCCAGGTATCCAATCAACACATCTCAAACCACACTGTCGTTGACTCCATGCGAGGTCTGATCAAGGAACAGGAGCTTGTTCATTGGATCAAACACTTCAGAACTACAATAACAAGGGGAAATCCCTCTATGCCACCTGCTGTCACTCCGTCATCTGCTTCTCGATCGTGGACTATTGCTGGGGGAGCACAATCATTGATGAAAAGGCTGCCGTCATCAGTTTCCTTGACTACCACATTTGAAGCTGTAGATTGGCAAATGGATTGCTGTCTTGACAACCCCACTCCTAACTCCAAGCCACACCCCTTTTCCCGCCTCATGATGGCCTCCATAGTCAGCACCACTCACACGAGTCGTGTAGCATTGCGCCACTCCCTTCGAGTGAAGGACGCCTACATCTACACAGCTGTGAACCACAACACAAGAGGTATTAAATCGTGGTATGACTCGGACTCGCCCTCCATACTGCCATCCACACACCACCATGTATGGGGGCGTGTTGTTGCCATGGGAACATGTTTTGTAGAAGTTTTGGTAGAATCTGCTATTCAAGACCTTTATTCCAACAATCATAGCAGGATCTTACCATCTCCAGTGCGTCCATCTGGGGATTCCCCTTCCACTGCCTCACCATCTGGGGATTCCCTTTCTACTGGCTCACCAATTGAGGATCCCCCCTCCACCGACTCACCATCCGGGGATTCCCCTTCTACTGGCTCTCCATCTATGTCCCCTGTGTCTCGGGATCCCCCACCTAGGGTCCCTCCTCCTGTTGTTTCTGTGGAGAGTGAGCTAAACTGTTGCTCTTTTGAGTGGTCTCCAATCACATGCCACACAGTTGTGAACCTCTTGAACTATGTTCACCACAAGTATGGTATCCTGGCAACTGCACCCCCCGTATCCACTCCACCAGTGGGACCATCAACGCTAGTGAGGCTAGAGCAAGCACTGGAGAATATCACCTTCAAACTGAGTGCATCAAATGTCAACTTGTTTGTTGTAGAACCTTCAAATCATGTGTACTTTCTTCTGGTACTCCATTCGGACTTGGTTCGGTTGTACGGTAGTGGAGGTGGTCGGTCGACAGATTTACCAAGTACACTCCCATCTGCCACACCCCCAGGTGGCTCAACACATCTTTGTTGCAGTGAACATCCTCAATTTGAATTGGACCTCTCCTCTTGTCTCTGTTCGTGTGAAGCTTTTGATCAACTACAGAAGGTTTGTTTGTGTTGAAGGCCAGTTTTATGCATGTCTTGTGTGAAGGCTGAACACTGGCCTGTTTTAGAGGGCTGGACACTGGCCTGTTTGAGAGGGCTGGACACTGGCCTGTGTTAGAGGGCTGGACACTGGCCTGTTTTAGAGGGCTGGGCACAGGCCTGTGTTAGAGGGCTGGACACTGGCCTGTTTTAGAGGGCTGGACACTGGCCTGTGTTAGAGGGCTGGACACTGGCCTGTGTTAGAGGGCTGGACACTGGCCTGTGTTAGAGGGCTGGACACTGGCCTGTTTTAAAGGGCTGGGCACAGGCCTGTGTTAGAGGGCTGGACACTGGCCTGTGTTAGAGGGCTGGACACTGGCCTGTGTTAGAGGGCTGGACACTGGCCTGTGTGTGAAGGCTGGACACTGGCCTGTGTAAGAGGGCTGGACACTGGCCTGTGTTAGAGGGCTGGACACTGGCCTGTGTTAGAGGGCTGGACACTGGCCTGTGTTAGAGGGCTGGACACAGGCCTGTGTTGGAGGGCTGGACTGTGTATTTGACACGCACACACGCATACACACACACACACACACAACACACACACACACACACACACACGCACACACACCGACTGACCACAATTCTTTCTCTCAGTCTTTTCCATGTTCTTTGATGAGGGATTTACCACCTGGACTGATAGAAACACCCTCACTATCTGTTTCCATGGAAACAAGTGACACCCTGCCAAATGTTGTTGTCAAGGGTGGGGACATCGCTGTAAACTGGACCACGTCCTCACATTGTACAGCCAATCACATTCTAAGAGCTCTCCTCTTGGATGTCAACACTGTCAGAAGTGAGTGTTTGAAGCCAATCACTCTCCCCCTCTCTAACCTGTGTCCACTTTACAGGGGCAGATCCCGCGGGGGAGGGGCAGTGGAGGCCTGCTGTCTCCAGCATACACTCTACAGGGGTGGATCCCTAGGGGGAGGGGCAGTGGAGGCCTGCTGTCTCCAGCATACACTCTATAGGGGTGGATCCCGAGGGGGAGGGGCAGTGGAGGCCTGCTGTCTCCAGCATACACTCTACAGGGGTGGATCCCGAGGGGGAGGGGCAGTGGAGGCCTGCTGTCTCCTTTGGAAGAGCTTTGTGTATTCCTGAAAATGTACAGTTTTGTGCAAACAGGCATGCAAACAGGCATGCAAGCACTTTTTAAGTTTAAAGAACATTCTCGCACAATGTCCCCTTTCAAATCTCCTAGATCAGGCAATGTTCTACTGGGTTCTGTCCGTTCTGCTCTTGTTCAGATGCAGCTCCTCTCCTAAACAAGGTACCACACCCCTCAGCAGGGTCTAAAGATACACTCACCCACCCCCAGCCACTCCCACTCTCATATTACTCTACTAAATTGTCCAAGTCGTGTTCACTATCTGTGGACGTTTCCAAGGTTACCATCAATACCACTGTGAACAAAGTTTTCAGGTTTGTTAAGGGAAATTCCCTTTTCTGTTCACAAGCTTTTGTCCAAGTATCCCTTACATTGCAGATTCTCTGGTGTTGCCGCGGGCAACCGTATCTCATTCCACAATGGACATGTAGAGTGTGTGTCAAAGGAAGTGGAGGGCGTGTTCGATAAGAACAGAATTGTCTGCATTGCAGTACGTTTTGTTTCAATTGATCAGCGTTTAATTATTGTCAGCGGATCTGCTGTTTTTAATATCAAATAATCTGTGCTGACAATTACCTATCTGATCTGTACTTGATATCACTTGATCTGTACTCAATGTCACCTGATCTGTACTCAATGTCACCTGATCTGTACTTGATATCACTTGATCTGTACTCAATGTCACCTGATCTGTACTCAATGTCACCTGATCTGTACTTGATGTCACCTGATCTGTACTCAATGTCATGTGATCTGTACTCAATGTCACCTGATCTGTACTCAATGTCACGTGATCTGTACTCAATGTCACCTGATCTGTACTCACTCACCTGATCTGTACTCACTCACCTGATCTGTACTCAATGTCACCTGATCTGTACTCAATGTCACCTGATCTGTACTCAATGTCACCTGATCTGTACTTGATGTCACCTGATCTGTACTTGATGTCACCTGATCTGTACTCAATGTCATGTGATCTGTACTCAATGTCACGTGATCTGTACTCAATGTCACCTGATCTGTACTCACTCACCTGATCTGTACTCACTCACCTGATCTGTACTCAATGTCACCTGATCTGTACTCAATGTCACCTGATCTGGTGTACGTCATGTAGTGCTTATTGCCAAGCAGTGATGTGTTGCTGCCTGTCTTGTTCCCTGCACAGGACTTCACAATGCAGTCACTAGAGGATGATGACCCCCTTCTGGGAAGAACCAAGTTCCCCAGTCTGTCCACCAAGACCAACACCTCCTTGTGCGTAGGTATTCTTGAACCTCTCTATAAAGGCTACCTGTCTACAGAGACCACTGTAGACTGACCTGTGGTTGACCTTGTACAAGGACCACCTGTCTACAGAGACCACAATCACTTGGCCCCTAGAGTAGCCTTTACAGACATGTTTTAACTGTATTCATTAAAACATTTTTTTGCTTTTTTTGTTTTTGTGTATTTACCATCAATTTGTGTTTGTTTGTCAATAGAGAATTGAAGGCTTCTTCTCTTGCTTTGGTGTTTCCTCAAGGATTCAAGTTCTCTGAGTCATTTGAGAAGGTCTTTGTGTGTGTGTGTGTGTGTGTGTGTGTGTGTGTGTGTGTGTGTGTGTGTGTGTGTGTGTGTGTGTATGTGTGTGTGTGTGTGTGTGTGTGTGTACTTGTGTGTGTGTGTGTGCATGTGGCAATAACTCTGTGATGCTGACATGAATGATGTTTTAATTTCTAGTTGATGGCCATTAGAAAGTTTCTTCGCAAGGTCCACTTTGTGCCGGGTCAGAGCACTTTGGACAGTCCTTCGTTCCTTCTTCCTGATTTGTACATGCAAGTGGATTTGTTCTCGTTCCAACTTCAAGATGAAGAATTTGAAGCCAAACTGAGACAAAAGCAAATGGTAAACTGAGGGCTTAATATTGTGTAGCTTTACAACTCATAAACACGCCATCAGCAAAGTCATGTGGTCATCATGTGATTGTCATGTGCAGTTGATGTCCAGTGACTGGTCGCACAAGCTAGAGTTTGTGAAGGCCCACAACTGAAGATTGAGGAGATAGAGATGCAGCAAGGAAAGAGGCTGACTGGTAGGTTGAAGGGACTTGTCTGTACTAGTCCAGCTGCTCTCCAGTCCTCTCTCATGCTCTCCCCCTCTCCCTGTTTCTCTCTCTCCTCCAGCTAAGAAGAAGCAGGAGTTGTATGACTCACTTGAGTCCCAGCTTTACTGTGACAGAGCTAAAGTGGGCACATTGTCACATATGTCTAGCCCGCAGTGTGTGTGTGTGTGTGTGTGTGTGTGTGTGTGTGTGTGTGTGTGTGTGTGTGTATGTATGGTGTGTGTGTGTGTGTGTGTGTGTGTGTGTGTGTGTGTGTGTGTGTGTGTGTGTGTGTGTGTGTGTGTGTGTGTGTCACTGTGTGTGTGGTGTGTGTGTGTGTGTGTGTGTGTGTGTGTGTGTGTGTGTGTGTGTGTGTGTGTGTGGTGTGTTTGTCTGTGTGTGTGTGTGTGTGTGTGTGTGTGTGTGGTGTGTGGTGTGT
This sequence comes from Halisarca cf. caerulea, assembly GCA_963170055.1. Lineage (NCBI taxonomy): Eukaryota > Metazoa > Porifera > Demospongiae > Chondrillida > Halisarcidae > Halisarca > Halisarca cf. caerulea. The sequence continues at coordinate 4,092,356 of CAUJGJ010000188.1, read as the reverse complement.
GTGTGTGTGTGTGTGTGTGTGTGTGTGTGTGTGTGTGTGTGTGTGTGTGTGTATGTTGGTGTGTGTGTGTGTGTGTGTGTGTGTGTGTGTGTGTGTGTGTTTGTATGTGTGTGTGTGTGTGTGTGTGTGTGTGTGTGTGTGTGTGTGTGTGTGTGGTTGTGTGTGTGGTTGTGTGTGTGCTTGTGTGTTGTGTGTGTGTGTGTGTGTGTGTGTGTGTGTGTGTGTGTGTGTGTGTGTGTGTGTGTGGTTGTGTTTGCGCATGTGTGTGTGGTGTGTGTGTGCGTGTGTGTGTGTGTGTGCGTGTGCGTACACATACACACATGTACACATGCATGTGTGCATGTGTATGTTACCCTCATTGTAGTTTGTGGTATTTTCCCAGTTCTTGTTGAAGTCACCAGTGAGCGTATGTGTCCCCTGTCCCATTAGGTGTTCTACAGCGAACACACAGCTGACCACAAACTGTTTGAGATTTGCTTTGAAGGGCTGAAGGTAGATCTTCTATCTGACCCCTCCATGGTGGGGAGGGATAGCATGCTCCTGCAGATGAAGGACATTGATCCAAAGTCCCCCCACCCCCCCAACCTGGAGTTCACCACCCTGTGGGGGTGGTACATGACTGGGCACAGCCAACTATTTAAAGTACATATTGCATGTAGGATACTGCCAGTATAACTCAGTATACTCATCAGTAACTTTTCTTACTTTTTTATAGTTACTATTCAGAGACTTTCCCCACCCGCTGCTCAGCCAATCAGATGTCAGTTTGAATGGGCGGACCTTGTTTGTGGAGGAGGAGTCAGTGGAGAGAGCCACTCGGCCAATCACTATTCAATGTGACAGACCATGGAATGATGTCACCGTGGTGAAGAAAATGGCTGCTCTAAAGTTATATCATGACTGGACATGGAGTATGTTGTTTGTCTGGTATCTACGTTACTCCTATTATTAGTACAATTGTTGTTGTTGTTGTTGTTGTTGTTGACAGAATGTAAGGTATCAGTAGGGTCTTGGGGATCATGCTATGAGCCTGTACTTGCTCAGGTTAATTTAGCCTTTGGTGAGTTGCCACACCTCCATTCACCTGAACTCCACCCACCCTGTCACTTGTATGGTATTCACCTGCGTAGAGAACATTGCAAAGAAGAGCATTGATCCGAGCAAACCTCTCCCATTTTGGGACAAGGTGAGCATTCACCGTTCTATATAGACCACACCTCTTTAGCCACGCTTATTTAGCCACACCTCTTTAGCCACACCTCCTAGCCCTACTTCCTACATCATGCGTGCTGACCATGTATGTATGTACACAGACACAGATACATATGCTTGTACGTACATATGTGTGCACAACACACAGGCATGCACGCGCACACATGCACACACACACACACACACACACACACACGCACACGCGTGCACACACACACACACACACACATGCGCACACGCGCACACACACAACACACACACACACACACACACACACACACACACACACACACACATACACACACACACAATGGGTACAACATATTCTAAGTAAGGTTCTTGACTTGCATTAGATGCGATTGGCATTCCATGGTCCTTTCAAGATGTCCGCCCAGCAAGCACAGCTAGTGCTCCTGGCTTCACGAGACCCTTACAACACAGTTGAATATCTCGACTGTCACTTTAGTCAGCTGCAGCTCCTCTATGACACAGGTATGTGTGTGTGTGTGTGTGTGTGTGTGTGTGTGTGTGTGTGTGTGTATGTGTGTGTGTGTGTGTGTGTGTATGTGTGTGTGTGTGAGTGTGTGTGTGTGTGTGTGTGTGTGTGTGTGTGTGTGTGTGTGTGTGTGTGTGTGTGTGTGTGTGTGTGTGTGTGTGTGCGTGCATGTATCTACATTTTGCATGGGTTATAATTGCATACTCATGCAGAGTCAAATATAACATTTGGAAAGTGCTCAGACATCTTGTCAGATCACTTCCAAGAATGGTCAGACATACATAGTCACTTGTATTATTGTTTTAAATTTATCATTACTCAATACTGCACGTGCTTACGTACAATTAGTTCAGACTTAATAAACAATATTAAATAGGATGGCATACAGAAAACAACACAAAATCAGAGTTCTAGCAGTCAGTCAGATTCCTCCTCACTGCCTGATTCACTGAACCAGTCATCCCACAATTCCAGTGTCAAGCATTCTCTCTCTTCTATCAGCTCTTGATCAGTGCCTCCTTTAAAGAGTCGTGACTGATACTCCTTCCTGGGCTCTTGGTGGACTCTCCTGGAAGTGGCACAATCAGACCACCAAAGGTCTATGGCTTGGTCAGGGCAAAAAAGGCTCAATGCAGGACCTTCAACATAGATTTCAAGAAGGTCACTAAGGGTCTCGCCTTTTAAGTGCGTCCTACGGATAGTTTTCAAAGTCTTCAAAGAGGAGAAAATCTGCTCAACTCTGCTGTTGGAAAATGGCAAACTGAACGACAGCTCACACAGGCTAAGGATGTTTGGCCATTTCTTGGCATCAGGACATGAATACAGCTTGTACCAGACTTTCCGATATTCTGTGTGGCTGATGTCCAAATATGCTCGAGCATACTCGACTGCCTCTTCAACTTCATCTTGGAGGCTAAAAAGGGAGACTCCTTTTGTTTCAAGAGGAAGCCTAAAGTGTGAAGCAATATGATCCACAGCTTTCTTAACCTCAGCTAAGCTGCAGTCATCATTGCTGTCAAACTCATCTTCAGTATCAGTAACTGGTTGAGACTGCTTAGCCCATGACTGTGTATCAAGGAAAACAAGTAGAGACCGCAAAATCTTGATATTTGACCACTCAAGTCTTTCTTTAATCTTTTGCTCCATCCTGGTCAAGTCATTCATGGCATCTTCTTTCAACTTATCTCGAACTTCAGGGCCAAAGTCTGTCAGCTCGGATCCTTGGTACGAAAACTTTCCATCTCCTTCATTAACCATCCTCTCCAGTACCAACTTAACTGTTGGCCAGTTACCAGTATCTTGTCTCGATAAACTCTTCAGAGCTGCAGCTGACTTCAGGATGTTTTTGATGCCTAGGACGGTGTCCATCTCACATCCTTGTAGGGACTGACTCAAAAGTGAGGGCGACTTCAGGATATCTGTGTATATTGCACAACCTATAACTGTCTTGCAACTCATCCATTTCTTAAGATATCCTTTGATCTTTGCTCTGTCTTCTGGTTTGAGAGATTTGTCTTCTGTAAGTGTGCTGAGGTGGCTAATGTAAGCCCCATATCGATCAATCACACGCTGCAGTGCTTTGCGTTTGTGATTTATCCACCTAGAACCTTGCGACCGGATGGGCTTGTTTCCACTTGGGGGAAACTCGAATACTTCTTTCAGATCTTCCACAATTTCTTCTAATTCCCGAATCTTTTTTGGTGACTTTTCATAAAGAAAATATAAGCGTAGCAACATTTCTTCAATACTTTTGAACGTTGTGCTGGTAAGAGCATTCTTACAGGCCAACTCAAGACGATGGGCATAACACCATGCCCACACAAGCCATGGATGAGCACTTTGCATGAGCCCCATCATGCCATTTTGCTCTGATATATTGGCAGATGCTCCGTCTGTTCCCCCTCCTATCAATACAGGCCTTCCTTCAGTTTCCAATACACTCTTTTGGTCAAGGATATCTTCTATCCCCAAAGGTGAAAGACAGTGTGATAGGCACCTCAGCAGACCCCTTGCATCAACACTTTTTGGGGATGCAACTGATAGGTATCTGGTGTATGATTTGATCTCTTCAGAGGCATCATCAATCTTGCATAATTGGAGGACAACCAACTCCTGCTCAATGTTTCCGGCATCTGTGCTTCCATCCATCAGAAAGCTGTAGAACTTTGTCTTGGAAAGGGCCTGCATGAGCTGCTGACGCTGGGCTTCTGCAATGTAGTGCGTGAATAGCTTTGCTGAAGGTGCATTTTTGTATGCATGGCCGAGTTCAATCCCATGACGAGACTCTAGCTCGTACAGAGGTACATACTTTTCAAAAGCAAGGCCTTCCTTCGCCATTAGGTAGCACAGATCAAACTTGCGTCTCATTCTTCCCTTCTCAGCCTCATCAAGCATCAGCAGAGCGCGAGCAATGGGAGTGTAACTTGTAATTGGCTCATTTCTGGCCTTTGCCTGGTCAACTCGTAGGTACGACATTGCTGCTTGGTGCTGCTCGCACGCAACATGATCCAACACGTTGCTCGTTCTGTGGTTCTCAGATCCACTCACCCAGGCATTAGAAAAATTCTTCATAGAACGAATGTTATCCCTGTATTTTCTGCAGACCGAACACCAAAGAAGAGCTACAAGGCTTTTGTCGTTTTTGTCCTTTTCGCATCTTAACCACGATAACGTTTCATGGTCGCGATCATAGTTGCGCTGCCATTTTTCGAACGTTGCAACGGCTACTTGACGCTTGGCCTTCTTTTCGGGCACGACATCTTCACTAGAAGTGTTAGATTCGGGTACCATATCACTTGAAGAGCTAGATTCTAGATTCTTACTACCACTACTGCTACTACTAGCACTGGAAAAGGGCAGAGTTGATTGTCGTTTCTGGCCGGACATTTTGTCAGACGGTATTGCGAAACGGTCGGTCATGTGATTCGTTTGTTCGGATTTTGTCCGTTGTCCGACCGTTATATTTGACTCTGCTCATGCTCTGAGCAAGTGTTTGGTAATGTGCATATGTGTGTACTCTGTTGCTTCCACCTGCATAGGTGTCCTCAAGCTGGGTGGAGGTGTGGACGTGTACGTACGCACAGCCACTAAATACGATGAATGTCAAATCCTTCACGTCCCAAAGGCAGTTTTCCAGTGAGTCAGTAGCAGATTGAGTGAATTGTAGGTCATGTTTGCAATCGATTTGTTCCTTTGGTATAGAGCTAATCTGAAATGGGTGTGTCGAGGTCCACCCAATGCCCACCACAATGTGATGCCTTGTATGCCAGAGAAGGTTCCGGCACTTTCCAGTGGAGAGGTTTGTCCGCTGTTCACTTCCTGTGGTGTTTACTCTCTGTACTCCCCACTTCCTGTAGTATTTACTTCCTGTACCCCTCACTTCCTGTAGTGTTTACTTCCTGTACTCCCTACTTCCTGTATTGTTTATTTCCTGTACTCTCCACATGTAGAGTTTACTTCTTGTACTTTCCACTTCCTGTAGCATTTACTTCCTGTACTCCCCACTTCCTGTATTGTTTATTTCCTCGACATTATACTCTGCATGGGTACTGTCTGCTTTCTGAGCCTATTATTTCCTGTATTCCTCACTTCCTGAGCTGTTTACCTCTTGTGTTATGTAGATCCATGATTCCTTTTCTGAATTTCGCTCACAAAATCTAAACTTGGAACTGAACTTGGAACTTCTTCCTGGTCATGATAAGGTGTGCGTTTTGTGGACTTATGAGTTATGTCCGAGGGTGTAGTGAGTGTGTGGTGATCAGGGAGTGTGTATGCAGTGATCAAGGGTGAGTGTGTGGTGATCAAGGGTGGGTGGGTGGTGATCAAGGAGTGGGGTGTGGTGATCAAGGAGTGGGGTGTGGTGATCAAGGAGTGTGTATGCAGTGATCAAGGAGTGGATGTGGTGATCAGGGAGTGGGTGTGTGGTGATCAAGGAGTGGGGTGTGGTGATCAAGGAGTGGGGTGTGGTGATCAAGGAGTGGGGTGTGGTGATCAAGGAGTGGGGTGTGGTGATCAAGGAGTGGGGTGTGGTGATCAAGGAGTGGATGTGTGGTGATCAAGGAGTGGATGTGTGGTGATCAAGGAGTGGGTGTGTCATAATCTAGGAGTGGGTGTGTTGTGATCAAGGAGTGGGGGTGTGGTGATCAAGGAGTGGGTGTGTCGTGATCAGGAGTGGGTGTGTCGTGATCAAGGAGTGGGGTGTGGTGATCAAGGAGTGGATGTGTGGTGATCAAGGAGTGGATGTGTGGTGATCAAGGAGTGGGTGTGTGGTGATCAAGGAGTGGGTGTGTCGTGATCAGGAGTGGGTGTGTCGTGATCAAGGAGTGGGGTGTGGTGATCAAGGATTGGGGTGTGGTGATCAAGGAGTAGATGTGTGGTGATCAAGGAGTGGGTGTGTCGTGATCAAGGAGTGGGGTGTGGTGATCAAGGAGTGGGGGTGTGGTTATCAAGGAGTGATTGTGTGGTGATCAAGGAGTGGGTGTGTCATGATCAAGGAGTGGGGTGTGGTGATCAAGGAGTGGGGTGTGGTGATCAAGGAGTGGGGTGGGGTGATCAAGGAGTGGGTGTGTCAGGTAGTGG
>CAUJGJ010000188.1:4066070-4076070 GCA_963170055.1 Halisarca cf. caerulea | reverse complement strand
AATGAGTGTTAGTGTGTTTGTTGTTGTTTCAGTAACACGAAGCATTACAACTTGATTCTGGTTTCAGGAGAGGGCGTTGGAGGTCAAAACCTTCCTCTATGTTAAGATACCCAGAGTACCTCTACGCATCAGTTACCATGGGAGACAAGGGGGGATTCCCATTGACATTGACAATTTTAATGTTTCCATTCCAACTTTGGAATATCACAGTCAGAATTGGACTTGGAAAGACATGTTCATGGCAGTCAAGAAAGACTGTAAACAGGCAATCATTCCTAAGGTAAACTCACACTTATTCAGTTTCAGATTATTGCCAGGAAGTGTGTGTGTGTGTGTGTGTGTGTGTGTGTGTGTGTGTGTGTGTTTGTACTCTGTGTGTGTGTGTGTGTGTGTGTGTGTGTGTGTGTATGTGTGTGTGTGTATGTGTGTGTGTGTGTGTGTGTGTGTGTGTGTGTGTGTGTGTGTGTGTGTGTGTGTGTGTGTGTGTGTACTGAATGGATGTTTTGTTTGTAGGCAATCAAAACTAAACTGGGAATGGAATCTCACACTCAAACAAGGTACGTCAGATGAAGGATACAATGCGTGAAGTGTATCGAAGGTTGTTGTTCTCCGTTTCCATAGCAATGAAGACACATCAAGCATTAACATTTTGGGCTTAGCAAAAGTATGTATGTATGTATGTATGTATGTATGTACGTATGTATGTATGTATGTATGTATGTATGTATTTATGTATGTATGTATGAACGTATGTATGTAGGTATGTATGTATGTATGTATGTATGTACATACGTATGTATGTATGTATGTATGTATGTAAGTACACACGCACGTACGCACACATGCACGTACGTATGTATATAGGTATGCTTAAAATTTGGCAACAAATATTGTTGTTGCTAATGGTGAGGGTGTAAGTGTTTGTAATAATATTTTTTGTGTATTGTGTAGGCATGAGCCAATTATGCGCACATAATTTCATGAATAATAGGCACCTCTGTGAATCAGGAATGATAGGCACCTCTGTGAATCAGGAATAATTTGCAAATAATAGGGAACATTCTAAAATTTGTAGCACAAAATGGCCAACCAGGCCAACATGGCGCACGTTTCCTTCCCCTTTAAATGGCTGTTTCATTTCACAGTAGGAACTATTCCCTTAAGATTGCATAAGACCACACAATTCATGCTGCAGTGAGTATAAATAATGTTGAGTCTTCTGTCTAAGCTGTCACAATCATGATTCTTTATAAGTGGGAAACTTTACCGATAAAGCTACAGTACATAGAACGTCATGTAAGGAAGGCATTGGAGCTGAATAATAGGGTGTGCATTTGAGAATAATAGGTGGAGGTTGGACGAATAATTGAATAAAATAATAGGTGGTACTTGGTGAATAATTGGCTCATGCCTAGTATTGTGTATGGTAACTACAGTAGAACCTCGTTAGTGAGAACATTGTTAATGAGTAATACCTGGTTAGGAAGTATAAGGATATGATACCCCAGCTTATAACCCATAATACCAGTATTATGGTTAGCAAGTACTACTGATAGTGAGCAGCAATTTGGAGGGTCCCCAAGTGTACTTACTAACGAGGTTTGACTGTATGTTCATAGAATGCACGATTCTGTAAAAGTCCTTTTTATGCGTTTGTTTACATAGCTGTTGACTGATATAATATTTGAATTATCACAGGAAGTTGTTTCAATTATCACAGGAAGTCTGCCTAATTACTATTTTGTTTTTTGCTAATGAGTTATTCAGTAGAAGCTCTGGTTGTGTTTAGCTGCTGCTGAGCTGTGGAGTTGCTTTGTGCATTCCTTGTCTGCCATGCATTCCTTGTCTGCCATGTATTCCTTGCTCCGAAGTGAGCTGGTGGCTCCGAAGTGAGCTGGTGGCTACTTCTGGACAGATTTTTGGTATGTGTTAGAATTGCAGTAATTTTTTAGTTGTAACAAAAATGTGTTTTCTGATGCGGGCTTTGTCCAGGAAGCCATTTTACAAGCAATTTTGAAATATCACCTTCCTTGAAGTCCACAGCGTGTCAAGCAACAGAATGGATTATTGTTGTTGGTGTTGTTATTGTTGTTGATGCTGCCATTGTTATTGGTGTTCCTTACTCTGCTGGGTGAATTTGGGTCTGCCCACGCAAGTTGCAGTCTACTTGCTTGGTTTTTGTTCTTGGTAGAATCTACAGGACACTACAAGGTCAAGCAAGCGACTGTTCGGAAGGAAGAGCCACGTAAAGGATCCCCCGGACAAAATGTAGCTAGTAACTGTCTCACTCCCTACCTCTTTCTTTGTGTGACTGTCTCAATCCCTACCTCTTTCTTTGTGTGACTGTCTCACTCCCTACCTCTTTCTTTGTGTGACTGTCTCACTCCCTACCTCTTTCTTTGTGTGACTGTCTCACTCCCTACCTCTTTCTTTGTGTGACTGTCTCACTCCCTACCTCTTTCTTTGTGTGACTGTTGTTTTCGTGTGCAATAAGTTCTTGCAAAGCAATAATCATATTTTTTATGACTGTTCTAACCAGTTGATACCATCTAACATATCAATATTAATCTGGAGCAAGGAGGGATGTGTGTGCTTGGTTAACTTACACCACACAAACGCACATGAATACAAACATATCCAATAATTCCATAATCAAAATAATGAAAAGATTATTATATACAACATAGTAATTGAAATAGAATGTACAATAATAGAGTAACGTGCTGCCTAAATCCCACTACCACCCTCGGAAGGAAGGGAAGTTAATCTCTAGCTATAGTTTGGTGATAATAATAAATACTGTGAGCGCATAGCACACATGTATACACTGAGCGCATAGCACACATGTACACTGAACACATAGCACACATGTACACATACATGCCTGGTACATGCATGTGGTGGTATTGTTGTGAGACCACACAGCCATGCACTGCGTGCGTGTGTAGTATTGAACATTGCTGTGCTCCTTTTCCATCAAATTTATACGTACATGTCTCACCATTGATGCTGCAGTAGTTGTCTCACCATTGATGCTGCAGTAGTTGTCTCACCATTGATGCTGCAGTAGTTGTCTCACCATTGATGCTGCAGTAGTTGTCTCACCATTGATGCTGCAGAAGTGGCAATTACACACATCACTCATACATACATGTAGAAAAGGGTGTTACTAATCAAACCATTTTTTGAACTACTATCTGCTTACAGTTAGCATGGATGCTTGTCGGTATGCGGGTATATCTACCCCAGCTGCAAAGCACAAAATGAAAGCACTGGTGCTCTGGTCCATTACCAATGCGTGTTAAGGATCAAGATCATGGACAGCAACAAGAACTTAACTTTGTGTCTGTTATTTACCGTGATATTAGCAACACTAGCTAGTTTCGCATGTGGTGTGTGCGAGCACATGGCAGCACTGGTTTCTACTGTGAGCCGCCTACTGTGTACAGCTAATGTGTGGACTGTGAGCCGCCTACTGTGTACAGCTAGTGTGTGGACTGTTAGCCGCCTACTGTGTACAGCTAGTGTGTGGACTGTGAGCCGCCTACTGTGTACAGCTAGTGTGTGGACTGTTAGCCGCCTACTGTGTACAGCTAGTGTGTGGACTGTGAGCCGCCTACTGTGTACAGCTAGTGTGTGGACTGTGAGCCGCCTGCTGTGTACAGCTAATGTGTGGACTGTGAGCCGCCTGCTGTGTACAGCTAGTGTGTGGACTGTGAGCCGCCTGCTGTGTACAGCTAGTGTGTGGACTGTGAGCCGCCTGCTGTGTACAGCTAATGTGTGGACTGTGAGCCGCCTGCTGTGTACAGCTAATGTGTGGACTGTGAGCCGCCTACTGTGTACAGCTAATGTGTGGACTGTGAGCCGCCTACTGTGTAAAGATAGTATATGGACTATACATGTGCGAATATAACTAATTGTACACTAATTTTAGTGGTTTTTGCATCTGTGAATTGAGTAACAGTGAGATCTCATTTATCCAATGGCATCTGTTCCCCATAAGTATGTCGGATAAACCAGGTGTTGGATGAGTAGCATGATATCTATGGTAGAATTGTGTGCAGTTTAGTGATGGGGATTCACAAAACAGTGTCGGATAAATGAGGTTTCCGGATAAGTCAGTGTTGGATAAATCAGACCTGACAATATTCGCGATTTTGCTTGACCATGGCCAGAAGCGTTTGACCCGCCCTCGTGCTTCACTTCCGGTTTGAGAGCGTGTTGGCGTGCTTGAAAGGAGCTCGAGCTCTTTAGCGCCTTCTCTACATTTCAATCGGTATGAGTGCGCGGCAGATTGTCCTTAACATTGTGAAAGATGCTAATTCTCCTTTGGGAGTCAAGGTAAGCGACGTACCCTATGTAGGCCTACTGCAGCTTTGGGTTGGGCTAGCGGTTGAAAACTATTTTTCCTTTGCTTCTTAGCTCAAGACTTCAAAGTCCTTGCCAACGAAATGCCGCGTTGTGGAAGTGTTTCCTGGCAGCCCGGCAGACCGCTATGGAGTGAAGAGCGGTGATCTTATCGTAAAGATAAACGACCAAGAAACGCGGTTTCTGACAAAGGAAGGAGTTGGTGAAGTGCTCAAGCATTGCTCAGAGGCAGACCAGGCCACGATAGCCATCGTTCGAGAAGATACCGGCGTAGCTTCAGCGACCAACCACGTGGACCCGACGAACGAAGAAGCATCCAAAAAGCACAGAGTAAGGTTTGAAGGGGATCAGTCGAGCAAGAAGCAGGTACAGCAAGAGCATCCCCTTCCGGTGCAAACCACTCCATCGCCTCGCGCGCCTCTGCCAGGTGTGATAAACTACGTTTCTGGGGACAGATTAACCGATTCCCTCATCTCCAAAGCTCCCAAGGCAAGGCTGTGTCCGTTCTAGTATCAGTGGGTCGTGTATGCGAAGGTGTTTGGTGGGCTCCATTCTCTCTACTATCTTTGTTCTGTTGCATTGTCGAGTGAAACACTACACTTGTCGTATTGCACCGTACCAGGTTCTAGCACACACACACACACACACACACACACACACACACACACACACACACACACACACACACACACACACACACACACACACACACACACACACACACACACACACACACACACACACACACACACACACACACACACACACACACACACACACACACACACACACACACACACACACACACACACACACACACACACACCACAGACACACACACCACAGACACACACACACACACACACACAAAGGAGGGTTAACGAATCTACTCAAAAGTGGGGTGTACCACTCCAAAGGTAAGCAAGGTTTTTCTCTCTTGGAATGTAGGCTGTGAGTAGCATTAAATTTTTACGATTATTATCTTGTTACCACAATGTTATGATTAATCAACAAGTGATTTGATTGCTGCCGCCCCACCCACGCACTCGAATCACTTGCAAAGCATTGAGGTGGTGTAAGTGCACAGCTGAACCTTCATTGAACATGATGTTTATAGTAACTGGACAATTGCTTTGAAAAGGGGTTATCAAAATGTTATGATTGAGTAAAAATTATTCTATATGCGCCACACTGGTATGTACCCTAAATCGGGAAATATTCGCAAACTGAGGTCAAATCTGGTAGGCAGAAAAGTTCCTGAATAAATATTTCACAAGTCTCACCATAGATTGTCTATATCTATACTTTGGAACGTGTGCAGAAATATTCACGACAATAAAATTCACGAGTGAAGTCAATTCGCGAAAAAAGCGAATAGATTGGCCGCAAAAATTTCTCAATTTAGGGTAAGCTCATGTGAAGTCCGGTCTGTGGTGTGTGATATTGCAGGATATTGTCATCATTGGAAGGAGTAGTGACAGATTGCCAACCTCTACTGTAGACCACTCACTATTTATACACTTGCACACACAAATGCGCTCGCTCGCTCTCTCACACACATACACACACACAAATACGTGCGCACACACACACACACACACACACACACACACACACACACACACACACACACACATACACACACAAATGCGTGCGCGCGCACACACACACACACACACACACACACATACACACACATACACACACATATTTACACACACATGTACACACACACACACACACACACACACACACACACACACACACACACACACACACACACACGTTACACGTACACGCACACACACACATATGTACACACACACACACACACACACACACACACACACACACACACACACACACACACACACACACACACATGCACACTGTATCCAACTGTGATTACATAAGCACAATGTTGCTACATAAGCATGTGCAGTAGATCCTACATAATGTGGCACTCTGTGGGCAGCGAACAATGTGTTAGTGTCCTTTAATATGGTGATTATCCTTGAGATGGTGGTCCGAGTACGGAAAAGTATTGGGTTATCAAGTTCTCGGATAACAGAGGATCTATAACACAGAATTTGTTCCTATCAAGATCTGTTCCATCACAGGTGCACTTGAATGCAAACTTTATCCATTGAGGAGTTGGGTCAGGAGTCTTACCCACTAGACTACCCTCTCTTGATCATTTCATTTTTCGCTGTTCTCTTTCAACTACACTCCCTTTCACTGCCCCTTTCGCTGCCCGCTTTTGAACACACCCCTTTTTTGCTTCCCCCTATCAACCACACCCCTTTTTACTTCCCCCTATCAACCACACCCCTTTTTCGCTGCCCTCTTTCAACTATACCCCTTTTCGCTACCCCCTTTTAACCACACCCTTTCACTGCCCCTTTCAATCGCATCCCTTTATGACTATTTTGTTATCTCCACAGTAAAAGTGTTGTCACTCCCTTGGGCAGGAAGTAATGGCCAATGGTTTAGCTGTACAGGAAGTGCTGTTAGTTGTCTGGCATGTTTGCTTATATAGTTCCTGAACAGTGGCTGCACTGAGAAGATGTGCATTGGGTCTCAGATGTTTCCTAAGAGACGGAACGTTAAGAAAGACTACAGCAAAGAAGAAATGAAGGACATGGCTACGGATTTCTTGAAGCAGTATTATACCTTCATTAAGAGGTTTGTGTGTTTGTGTGTGTGTGTGTGTGTGTGTTTTGTGTGCGTGTGTGGTTTGTGTGTGTGTGTGTTGTGTGTGTGTGTGTGTGGTTTTTTTTGTGTGTGTGTGTGTGGGTGGGTGTGGGTGTGCATATGTATACATATTTGTTTTATGGACTATCCTCAAATAAAAACAAATTCCACATTTAACGCAGACTAATCACTTTGTTCCCCCCTGCATTCCAGTGAGGACACTCCAGAGCATCAGAAACGTCTTTCAACTGTTTTTCGTGAAATTGACGCTAAAGGGATCTATGATTTGACCTTTAAGGAGCTCAGTTTTGGTTGCCGAACAGCCTGGCGCAATGCCCCACGATGCATCAACAGGATTCAGTGGAGAAAGCTGGAGGTCTTTGACAGCCGAGATGTGAGGACGGCTGAGGAGATGTTTGCAGCGATGGTGAGACACATTCAGTTCTGCTCCAATCCCACCAAACCTGGCGTCATCAGGTGGGTACTGGAGGATGGGCTTGTGCCTCAAATGGTAGCTTGTTTGTATATAATTATCATGAACATGTTGCTACATTCCCATTCCCATTCCAAGATTATGACATTCCCATTCTCAAACTTTACCATTCTCATTCCGACTGCATCAAATTTCCGCTTGCTTTTGTGAAGTGACTTGAGCATTGGCAGCATCTGCACACAGTGGGCGGAGTTCCAGTCTGTGGTTCCTATACCATTGCACACAGTGGGCGGAGTTCCAGTCTGTGGTTCTTATACCTCTACACACAGTGGGCGGAGTTCCAGTCTGTGGTTCCTATACCACTGCACACAGTGGGCGGAGTTCCAGTCTGTGGCTCCTATACCACTGCACACAGTGGGCGGAGTTCCAGTCTGTGGTTCCTATACCACTGCACACAGTGGGCGGAGTTCCAGTCTGTGGCTCCTATACCACTGCACACAGTGGGCGGAGTTCCAGTCTGTGGTTTCTATACCACTGTACACAGTGGGCGGAGTTTTACTCCGGGCATAATGTCATGTGTGTCTATTCTTCTCACCTGTTCTGTGTGTGTACCTCCTTGTGAAGGTCCGCAATCACAGTGTTCCCAGCAGCTGTGGACACAGATCATGAGTACCATGTCTGGAACTCACAATTCATCAAGTATGCTGGATACAAAATGCCCGACGGGACCATCCTTGGAGACCCAGCAGATGTGGAGTTCACAGAAGTTTGCATTGAACTCGGATGGAAGCCACCAGACAGGAAGACAGCCTTTGACGTGCTCCCAGTGGTCCTTCAGGCAAATGGAGGTCAGCCACAGGTCTTTGATCTGGAGCCTAAGGACATACTGGAAATAAACCTCACTCACCCAAAGTGTGTGTGTGTGTGTGTGTGTGTGTGTGTGTACATGTGTATGTGCTATTGTGTGTGCATATTGTGTATTCTGTGTACGTATTATTGTGTGTGTCTGTATACTGTACAGTGTGTGTGTAGTGTGTGTACGTGTACATTTAGTATGTACATTATGTGCAATGACCAGTAGAAGGGTCACTGGTGTGTGTAGCGTACATCCCACACTGTTTGCTACACATGTGCGGATGGTGTGGCCAGTGCCCGTTGTATGTTCCCATCATACCTGTCCACCTGTTCTCAGGTACCCAGAGTTTGACAGTCTGGAGATGAAGTGGTATGCTATACCAGGAGTGAGCAACTTGCTGATGGAGATTGGAGGGCTGAGGTTCACGGCCGCTCCTTTCAGTGGGTGGTATATGGTCACTGAAGTAGGAGCTCGAGATCTAGGGGACCCACAGAGGTACAACATGCTGGAGGTTTGTTTGTGTGTGTGTGTGTGTGTGTGTGTGTGTGTGTGTGTGTGTGTGTGTGTGTGTGTGGTTGTGTGTGTGTGTGTGTGTGTGTGTGTGTGTGTGTGTGTGTGTGTGTGTGTGTGTGGTTGTGTGTGTGTGTGTGTGTGTGTGTGTGTGTGTGTGTGTGTGTGTGTGTGTGTGTGTGTGAACGTGTGTGTGTGTGTGTGTGTGTGCGTGCGTGCGTGCGTGCGTGTGTGTGTACATAAACATGTTTAGCAGGGAAGCATTAGTAGTACTGTGTGTGTGCAGGCACAGTAGAAGCCATAGCATGTAGCCAGTTGGAGCCACACAACGCCTGTCAGACCACCACCAACATCTACCCAGGCAGGACCAGCACTGCTGTGGACTCACATTTGAGTGCTGCCCAGGCAGGCTAGAGTTAGATGTGCACACTCCCCACCCTGTGGAGGGTGTGTCACCACTCCCCACCCTGTGGAGGGTGTGTCACCACTCTCCACACTGTGGAGGGTATGTCACCACTCCTCACACTGTGGAGGGTGTGTCACCACTCCCCACCCTGTGGAGGGTATGTCACCACTCCCCACCCTGTGGAGGGTGTGTCACCACTCCCCACACTGTGGAGGGTGTGTTACCACTCCCCACACTGTGGAGGGTGTGTTACCACTCCCCGCCTTGTGGAGGGTGTGTCACCACTCCTCACACTGTGGATGTCTGACAGGTCAATCACAAGGTTAATCCCCTGTTGGTCCCAACTGTATTGGGGTCATAGTGCAGAGTACAGTGGCCTGTGTTATTAAATATTAGGTGACAAAATGTTTTTAGGAAGCCCCTTTTAGTCATGGTTGTATTTCTATGTCTGTCTTCCCAGAAAATGGCTCGGATAATGAAACTGGATATGAAGACTGACCAGCTGTGGAAGGACAAGGCTTTAGTGGAGCTCAATGCAGCTGTGCTGCATAGCTACAATGTGAGCCTGTCATGTGGTCATCATGTGACTTATGTAGTACCTTTATGTAGTTGCTATGAGACTATCATGTGGTTATCATGTGATGCTGTTTACTCCACTCCTGTCCCCACTTCTGCTGTAGAAATGTGGAGTGAGTATCATGGACCATCATAGTGCGTCAGAGAGTTTCATGAA
>CAUJGJ010000188.1:4033570-4061070 GCA_963170055.1 Halisarca cf. caerulea | reverse complement strand
ACAAGGTCATGGCCAAACGGTTCAGCATTCACCCACACCCCACCAAAGGACCAAAGCACTTTGGAGTCTGCTCCAACTGGTTGAACAAGATCGAAATTGGATCCACTGTTCCCTGCTTCTTCAGGAAGTTAGTTTGCTGTCCCCACGCCATGTTATCCTGAGTTATACTGAACACTGGTGTGCTTTACTGAGCACATACTGATGTGTGTCATGCATAAAGTGTCCCATATCATGGTCTCTTCTGTGCACTGGTTTCATGCTAATTACTGGGTTTTCCCCCTGTGTTCTGTCTACTAGTTCAACATGCCTTAAGGCTACAAATGTTAGCGGGTGCTAACTTTGACAAAGTTTGTGAGGAGCCTCAAATTCGCTAACTTGTGCGCGCTAACAATTATACCTGTCAATAAATGTACCTGCTAATGTGTTGTATTGCACAATTAATTATGTACGGATGTGCTCTGCACTGCATGGGAGAAAAAAATGGCAGCGCAGAATGTAATCAGTGTTTCATCTCTGCAGCTTTGCATTGCAACAGAGTTTAGCTGTGTAAGGTTTGAAATGGACATTTAGGAAAGGATAGGGTGTGCCTGTAGCGTTGGCAAAGGTAAGAACATTTCTAATTGAAATCTCTAATAGCAGATCTAGATTGGGCACAAAATTGTTAATAAATCACTAATTAATACCCGCTAAATATTAGCTAACAGAATACAGGGATATACTCGTGTGTTCTGTGTACTTGTGTAATGTTAATTACAGGGATATCCCCGTACATTTTGTAGAGCTGCCAACTTCCATATGCCCTTGGACCCTATGACCCCCATCATCATGGTTGGACCAGGCACAGGAATTGCTCCGTTCCGCTCCTTCTGGGAAGAGAGAATCTACCAGATAGAGAAGCTGAGGAAGTACAGGATGAAGACCTCCGAACCCATCTCCCCCATCACTGCCACATCTCTGGCCCCTCTCCCGTTCAACCTTGTGCGGGCTTCCTCAGACCTTGGGCTGATGAAGCATCGACCTGTGCGCAAGTCAATGGGTCCCTCATCACAGCCTG
This sequence comes from Halisarca cf. caerulea, assembly GCA_963170055.1. Classification (NCBI taxonomy): domain Eukaryota; kingdom Metazoa; phylum Porifera; class Demospongiae; order Chondrillida; family Halisarcidae; genus Halisarca; species Halisarca cf. caerulea. The sequence continues at coordinate 4,060,016 of CAUJGJ010000188.1, read as the reverse complement.
CTCGCCACGAGCTGGACAACAGAAGTGATGAGGAAACTAGCCCCAAATTGAGACCCAGGTCAATGTCACTGGGAGACAAGAACCACACTGCCATTTCAGAAATGGTTCAAGCCACAAGCAGGGACTTTGGACCCATGTACCTCTTCTTTGGTTGCCGACAGAGCAACGTTGACCACCTGTACAAGGAGGACATGAGGAAGGCAAAGCTCTTGGGAGCTCTGGATGAGTTCTGTGTTGGATTTTCTCGGGAGCAAGGACAGCCTAAGGTGAGCAGATGTACCCACTGTCTTGTGTGCACACTGTCTGAGGTGAGGTGGTGTGTGCACACTGTCTGAGGTGAGGTGGTGTGTGCTCACCGTCTGAGGTGAGGTGGTGTGTGCTCACCGTCTGAGGTGAGGTGGTGTGTGATCACCGTCTGAGGTGAGGTGGTGTGTGCTCACCGTCTGAGGTGAGGTGGTGTGTGCTCACCGTCTGAGGTGAGGTGGTGTGTGCTCACCGTCTGAGGTGAGGTGGTGTGTGCTCACCGTCTGAGGTGAGGTGGTGTGTGCTCACCGTCTGAGGTGAGGTGGTGTGTGCTCACCGTCTGAGGTGAGGTGGTGTGTGCTCACCGTCTGAGGTGAGGTGGTGTGTGCTCACCGTCTGAGGTGAGGTGGTGTGTGCTCACCGTCTGAGGTGAGGTGGTGTGTGCTCACCGTCTGAGTTGAGGTGGTGTGTGCTCACCGTCTGAGGTGAGGTGGTGTGTGCTCACCGTCTGAGTTGAGGTGGTGTGTGCACCAAGTTATTCTGATGTAAGCAGTTTTTTCTGTTTAGCGTTCGTCTGACGTCACGTGCGTACCTTGTGTAACCGTAGATGTACGTTCAGGATAAGATGCGCGAGGATGCTGACATGCTTGTCAAACTGCTGTTGGAGGGAGCTCACTTCTACGTGTGTGGGGACATCTCAATGGCCCGCGATGTACAGTACGTACTGAACGACATCTTGGTGAAGAACGCTGCCATGACAGTACAGGAAGCCAAGGAGTTTGTGGATGCCATGAAGGAGAACGACATGTATCATGAAGACATCTTTGGTGTGACGTTGAAGACAGCTGAGGTCACAGATCGCTACAGAACAGCTGCAAGAAGGCAAGGCTTCATCTACACTTGTGTCTATGTTCTGTGTGTACTGTGTGCTGTGTGTACTGTGTACTGTGTGTACTGTATGTGCTGTGTGTGCTGTGTGTACTGTGTACTGTGTGTACTGTATGTGCTGTGTGTACTGTGTGTACTGTATGTGCTGTATGTACTGTGTGTGCTGTGTGTACTTTATTGTATTGTGCTATTGAGGGAAGCACTCTCAGCCAATAGGTGATGAGATATAGGACCTGATGGTTGTTGTAGATGTAGCGAGTGCCTTCCTTACATCATTTGTCTCTCTTGTTTGTGTCCAGGACTTGGAACGTCTTGTTGAGCAGATCTGCAGATGTGAGTTGTTGTGTGCTCCAGTGTTCAGACTGAGACCATGTTGCTTGTGTGCACGTAGATGTGCTGGTTATGTGGGCGTGTCCCTAGGAAGGTGTTCACGTGGGTGTGTCCTTAGGAAGCCGTTCATGTGGGTGTATCCCTGTGGCTCTCCTCACTTGAGTTCCCTAGTGTAGCTGTTGAAGCAGAAATGTCCGCTGTTCACTGTCTATGTTCTTCCCACAGGACGTTGAGGCTCCTTTGAGCAGTGCCACTCGTAAGGTGTCCCGACCTCACAAGCTGTCACGTCTCCCAACTGTTACGCTTCTTTTGGGAGCAGACACTCCCAACACACCATCCGAAACTTTCAAGCAGTAAGTCTGTTAGTCTACAAGCTGTTTCACTTGCTCAGCTTGCTGGACTTGTCTAGCAGGCCAGACGACCGTTTCACACATCTTAGGAGCCCACATGGATAGGTGGACCTTTTGTTTCTTGCATTTAGCACTGTCCCTGCATATCGAGTACTACCATACTCAGTAAGCATCCTGAGGTAGTGCATGAGGTAGTGCTGAGGTAACAGCCGTAATGTTTATCCCCATGGCCTCGTGAATAAGTTTCACCTCTCCTCCCATCACAGGATTCCACTGCCCTCCGGAAGGAAGCTGTCCCAGCCTGCCCCAGCCTACCAAAATGTCCACAAGAAGCACCTCAAAGTCTCTGGTGCTCAACTCTTCTAGACATTGTGAAACGAACAGGATATGATAGTAGAAGTCAATTAAAACTTGGTGTAGAATTTGTCTATAGATATTATCACAGACACTTTGAACTAAGTAGTATAGAGTGTCTATGATATTATATTTTGTGTACAATACAACTGAGTCTTGTTTGTAGTGATTTTTGCGATTTAAAAAATATTGTAACATGTTTATCAAAGGATGATCTGTATTGTTAATTGCTGCATAGATAATCTATACATACGTATGTATAGATTATCTATGATTGCTGCATATGTGGTGAGTGGTCTTGACAATGTGTTACTACGAGTGCAAGATTTGCATGTGATGTGTGTGCACGTGACTGCACATATAAGCCTGGATTCAACATGTCCAAGAATTAGGTTAGCATCCCAGATTGAGAAACACCATGCAAAGTGAAAACTGGGCGTGTATGGTAGTTATCACCCAGGTAATGACTTCCAGGGTGTTAATAGAGTCAATTTGGTGTTAGTGAAATTAATTACTGCCAATCAAGGGCAAAAGCCTGCCTCTTAGCTGGTAAACAGAAGGAGTCGGGATCTTGGCTCGGTGCACCACCAGTCTCTGCACTGGGACTCCGTATGACTAACGACAGCATTCGGATAGCAGTCGGACTTCGACTAGGTGCTCCTCTCTGCATCCCTCACAACTGCCCTCTGTGTGGAAACCCTGTGGATTACTCAGGAGTCCATGGGCTCAGCTGCTGTAGTAGTCGTGGCAGGATTCCCAGGCATACTGCTTTGAATGGAATAGTCCACAGAGCCCTTGCAACAGCTAATGTCCCTGCCACGTTGGAGCCCCATGGTCTTTGTCGTGGTAATGGTAAAAGGCCAGATGGTAAGACTATCACTCCCTGGTTTAGAGGCAAGCTGCTGGTATGGAATGTGACATGCTGGGACTCATTCACGCCAATCAACATCAATCTGTCCTCTACTGGTACTGGACTGTTGGCCAACCATGCCACTGCCAAGAAGCGTAGGCTCTACCAAGAGCTCACTACTTGCCACAGATTTGTACCAATCGCTTTTGAATCTACTGATGCTTTTGGCAAAGACGCATTGAATTTTATCAGAGAAGTTGCCAAACGATCTCGCAATATCACAAAAGATCCACTCTCCTATTTGAAACTGTGCCAACAAATCAGTGTTTGTATCCAGTTCTTTAATACTGCATCTATTTTATAATTAGGTTGTTGCATTGATTGACTCTCATGCTGCACTCATCATTGTAATTTTGCCTTATATTTAGTTGTATGCTACTGTTGATCTTTGAAAATATATATATATATACAGTGGAAACTCACTATATAACGAATCCCTGGGGAACCAGAAATTCTTGTGTGTGTGTGTGTGTGTGTGTGTGTGTGTGAGAGAGAGAGAGAGAGCGAGAGTGTGTGTGTGTGTGTGTGTGTTTGTGTTTGTGTTTGTGTGTGTGTGTGTGTACGCGTGCGTGTGTGTGTGTGTGTGTGTGTGTGTGTGTGTGTGTGTGTGTATGCACACACACACACACACACACACACACACACACACACACACACACACACACACACACACACACACACACACACATGCACACATGCACACACACACACACACACACACACACACACACACACACACACACACACACACACACACACACACAAACCTTTATGCTATCTGTTTGGCTTTAAAACAGTCTTTGTTATCTAGTCTAAGAGTTATAGAATCATAAATCAACGAGTGTCTGGAAACACCTTGTGATCCGGAAACCCCCTGCCTTACCTTATACACAATGTAATCACCTTGACATGCAAAGTCTATCAACAAAGTCTATAAGTCTGAGCATAGATACTCTATACATCTATGGTCTGAGAGATGTACATAGACTAAATACATTTATGTAACATACACCGGTACAACCAATATTATGTAATGTGACATCAGTGAAATTAGCAATTAAATGAGTATATTATATGCACATCTACGTAATAGTTAGATTCCGATGTTTACTGAATTATATGCGTGAAATTTAAGAAAGCCCTTTGCAGAAACTTTGGATTTCATTGCAATCACAAATCAAATGTAACCCAAAATTTGACCCTGTATATATTTCATACACAGCAGCCTGTGTCACAACTGTACTCCATGCACCCACATATAGTAGCATTATACTTCAAATCCACAAAATGCACTTTTAAAAGATTCTATATAAAAAGAATTTTAAATTTGAAAAATGAACTGCATGCATACTATAGAAATAGAACTAAAATCAATGATAATACCAAAAAGTAGGCAACTTTGTTTTTATCACTCGTGCAGTTGTGTGGTGGTACATTATAATGAAATAAATTCAGCTCCACTATTGTCCAGGTAAATTGACAATACTATATTATTTTTAGGAAGCAAAATTATAATACTTTTAGGACCATGGACTGTGACTTGATATATTGTACAAATTACATGCAGTGATACATGTCACATTGTTTAGTGCTAGTGTTAAATTAAATGTTCAAAGCAGGCCAAATTGAACCAAGCAATTGCGATTCAATTGAATCATGTCATTGTACAAAATAAAATTTCAAGCAACCATTCATTTTGCAAATTTAACACACCAGAAGAAATAAAATTGAATGCCAAATATCAAAATTAACGAATATTACACTGATGTACAGTCTTGTCTCAAACTATACAAGGACTGATAGTGTCTTGTAATCATGCATGTAAGTGAGTAAACAAGACTGATAGCTTTGCATCTGGCCATGTAGTACCATTATACTCAGTCTAGCAATACAACTCAAAGCATGAGCACACACATCAGTTTCGAATTCATAAGCAGCAGTCATTATGATAATGGAATTGAGCACAATTCAATTTCTATTTTAAAATTAATTTTCGTTTTAGCAATCGGGAGGTTCTGAACTTTGTTCACGACTAGTATTATACTATTCATATATGTTGATAATGATATTCATAAAATCTTATGTAAGCTGTTGCGGCAACCGTACTGCACCTAGTGTATACCTATGACGCTATGCGTTCGCGAGCGTTATAGCCTAGAATCTATGGCTACGCGTAGTCTCGTTCCCAATCCCAGCCCACACTTCCGCCGGCCCACACTTCAGCCGCCGCCATTTTTTCCGGCGCGCCGGAAAAATTGGCGGCGGCGGAAGTGTGGGCTGGAACGAGACTAGGCTACGCGGGACTAGTATCACGCGGCCAAGCCAAAGCCCTGTACACTCCACACTAGGGTGGGGCGAGCCTGAGCGAGCCCCAATTAACTAAGGAAGGGGATTTTCTTGGAAGACCGCATGGTTCTTAGATGTACTTCGTAGCAAGGCTTCAGCACTAGAAATCATAACGGAATGTTACGGCCACAGAGTTGTCTTTCCAAATTCAGTCAACAGCATAAAGTTCTGTCCGATGCTTTGCAAGATCATAATGACATTGAAAAACTAATTTATAGGCACCAAAAAGAAGCGGTTTTGGCGCTTAAAGAAGAACTAGAAAATCCTAATGACTCAAGTAATAATGGTATTTCTTTGGCTGTACTCCCAACCGGTTCAGGGAAAACCGGCATTGCCGTTCTAGCCGCTTATTGTTGCGGGCAGAACAAACAGGTTCTCGTTGTCACTCCGTCCGAAATAATCTCCAGGCAGCAGTACAACGATTTCTTTTCTGATTCCGACAGGCCAACTTTCTTGGAAGATAGACGCCTGTTTTCACGGGAAGATCGAAAAAATTACATGCCAAATGCCAAGCTAATCACGAAGACAGACCAACTCCAGCCTGCCTTCGAAAGCATGGAGCTAATTGTGGTAAATGCCCACAAGCTGGGGACAAAGTCGAATGTGAAATTAGAGGATATTCCAGTGGAAAGTGATGTGCTGGTCATTGTAGACGAAGCCCACCATTACCCTGCTGTGACCTGGAAAAACATTGTAGCTCATTTTAAAGGCTGCAGAATCATCTTCCTGACTGCTACTCCATACAACAAAGGAAAGTACATCCTGGGGAATAAGAAGCCGTGCTATGAATTGTCACGTGCAGACGCTATTGAGCGAGGAATCATCAGAGATGCATGCTTCATTGAAGTGCCAGAAGAAGCCACTACTAATGAGCATCTAGAGACACTGGTAAAAGAGAAAAACAGGGAATACTTCGACAGTGTTTCTGCCAATGAGAAGATTTTTCACAGAGTTATAGAAGTATTGGTGAGGCCACTATTATTATAATAATACATGTTAACTATTAAATATGGAATTGACAGTGTGAATATTCATCTTTCTAATAAATTAATATGCTGTAAATTTAAAATGTAAGTTTGTACCTATAATTTATACCCATAATTTACATGTAGCATGTTCTATCAAGAATGAAGGAAACACTTGATGAACATGATGCGATGGACAAAGATCATAAGCACCAGGGAATGGTTCTGGCTGCAGATATTGAGGAAGCCAAAACAATAGCTAAACTATGGAACACAGTTATTGGTGGGCAAGATGAGTGTGAAACATTCGTCAGCAAAGATCGTCCACAGGCTCGTAAGAAGTTTGAAGCTGGAAGCCTGAGGATGGTAGTTGTTATTTACCGTCTGATTGAGGGCTTCGACCGTAAGAATGTATCTGTAGTTGGCATCCTTCGCAATGTCCAACCACAGTCAAGAGTTTATTTTGCTCAGTTTGTTGGACGTGCAGTGCGAAAGCTTCACCCTGGAGATCCAGTCAAGGCAACGATCATTTCCCACAGAGTGCACAACCAGAAGATCAACTATGAAACATTTGAGGAGCTTGCAGAGGAGGATCCAGAAGAGCCAGAAGAGAATTAACTCGCAGATGGATGCCCATGTGTGAATATCATTGCAGTATAGTGGACTTATAATAGGACTAATTAAAATTGTACTAGAAGAGAATTACTTTGGTAGAATATGTAGTAGTACTGTATATCAGATGGATTTACTGCCTATATTATAATAATAATTATATATGCAATGTTTCTTTGAATTAAAAACTCGTGGGGGATGCCACCCCACGCACTCAAATCACTTGCAAAGCATTGGAGTGTAAGTGCGTAGCTGAACATTCCAACATTGAAAAATACTGTTTTGAAAGCAACTCATGTATAAATTCATACTTCTCTATTACTATTATATAAATTCTCTATTATAATATATTATTATTAGGTTGTGTAGGCCAAAATGGCCCCTAAACCCAAAAAGTGGTGGCTAAGCAGGCAGACAATGGCGAAAAGTATAATACATGTATTGTGATTACAGTAATAACGATGGTTAGGATAATTTGCTTGGGAACATAAAGTGTGTGTCTTGTGAGGCCAATATAAATAAATTGATCAATAATGATTTACTCGAAGATGGTGGGTGTACTGATCATAGACAATGAAGGAAAGTATAATAGCAGTGTGATTACAGTAATAACAATGATTAAGAAATGCATGGAAACTTAAGGTGTGTCATGTGAGGCCACTAAAAAAATCGATCAGTGATGGTTTACTCTGATAAAAATATGAAATTTGTGAAAATACAAGTACACGTATACCCTAAAAACAATTGACTTCAAATTAAGAGTGCTGGGTGGGTGGATACAAGTAGGAAGATCTAAGTTGCATGGCTTTGTGAATAAAATATGCTAATTGGTTTATAATTGATGGGTTACGGCTACACATTAGGAACATGAATTTTTCCTTAGAGCATAAATATTGGTAGTAATGATTGAGGCTAGTGGCTAAATGTGTAAGTGATGATCTCAAAGCACTGTAGTAGTTGCAGTCCACAAGGAAGTGCACTTCATTCTCGATTGAAGTTGATTGACAAAGAGAACATGTTCTGTTAGCAGTGGGTGTAGGTGGTTTTGTGTGTCGTCCAGTTTCAATATGTAGATTGTGGTCAGAAATTCGAAATTTAGTGTAGTCTTGTCTAATCTTAGGGTTTGCTATGAGAAATAGGTAGGGTTCGGCTTCTCTAACGTCGGATTTGAATGCTCTGCATGTACATTCTGAGTTTGCTTCCCCCATGCAGACTGGGTATGGCCCCTTTCAAGGTCAATCTCAGCCCAAAGTTTCTGGATTGCTTGGTCATGTAACCATTGCAAGGTCTCGTCTAATGATGGAGATTTGTATTGTGGGCTAAACCCAAGGAGACAAAGCTTAGATATAATTTTGTAAGCCCAAGACTCGTAGCCTGCTTCTGACACTCTCAAAGAGATCTCAAATGCTCTTTTGACAAGAGGACATTGGAGTGTTGAGAAGCGATGGTAATATTTGAGCACTGCACGTGAACTCTCGTGAGATATTGGTAGTGTACCAGGGGCGGATGCAGAAAATACTCTGACTAGTTTCCTTTATAAGATCCCAATGTTGTAGTATAATGCAGCTAATGCCTTAAAATGACTGCAACTCACAAGGTTGGATTCTGATTGTGAGATTCCAGCTCATTGCCACATTTATGTAGTGAGAATACACCTAAAACCGCTACTTGTGAGTATACTTCATGAATATAGAGGCTGCTTTACCATTAATAATTATTCTGATGTCACTTGTGATGTCAGATGATGTAACAAAAGATGGCGATTTTAATATCTTAGCGATTTTTAAGCGCTTTTCCTCAATTAGAGGTTGTTAGAACTGTTTTTTTTGAGAATATATTCTCCACTTAGCTCTGCTGAAGAGTTCTAGGCCTGGCAATGAAGCATGAAGTGTTAACTTGCTACTTCTGCTTTCATGGGAATTGAATATTGCTTTAACAGCTCTTGAAGAATTCCAAGGCTTAGAATAGTTTGACTGGTTTCTGGAAACCACAGAAACACCCCTAAATCCGCCCCTGTGTACCCATCTCTGCTAAGATGGCTGAGTTGGAACTTGATTGTGATATTCTTAAGATGAATTTGAAGTATTTGCGTTGAATTTTTTCCAGTAGATCGACATTGCCAAGTCCCCAAATTTCAGTATTATATAAAAGAATAGGGTGTATTGACGATTTGTAGAGGTGTTGTAAGACTTTATAGTTATTGATGCTGAGGGAAATTATTTAAATTTGCAGTTGAGTCAGTGACTGACTAGCTTTATCGTATGGGAGTAGCAATCTGTGAACGTGCAGTTCCAATTCAGCCAAGTTCCTAAGTATTTGAATTTCCCAATTACTTCAAGTGGTGTGGGTTCGTTTGGTAAAGTCCATTGGTAGTTGACGTGTTTCGGGTTTTGACCAAATACCAGTATTTTAATCTTTGATGTATTTATCTCCAGTTGGTATTGTTTGCAGTAGTTATGTAGGGAGTGAATCAGATCTTGTAGTTTTAAAAGGATCTTCAGCGAGTAATACAATTATAAGACTGCTTCAAATCCATATTATGTATATTACATATATATATATATAATATGAGCGTTACACACTGGGAAGTCCAAATGAAAACAATATATACATTCCCTGAAACCTTGATTTCAGCTATGGTGTAGCATTGTCTCATCAAAGGAATCATGAAGGTTGAAGTTGAGCTAGCCATTGTTTGGTAGAATATGTGAATATTATAGAACAAGGATTTTGTGGCCACAAAATAACGACTTCAATAAAAATCATAGCAAGAAAGATGGTCTCCATGCACCCATATGAAACCATCCATTGGCAAACATGTTGTGTTTGCCAGGACTCAAGTGTGCACTGTAGTCAGCGGATCCTTTGACTATTGCGATGTTGCCTGGTCTGGGTGTACTAAGGATGAAGCTCTTCGCTTGGAAACTCTACTAAACTTTGCTTGTCGTACTGTCCTTCGTAAGCGTAGAGATTATTCTGCTTCTGCTGCTCGTTCTGAACTTGGTCTTTCTACTCTCTCTGCCAGAAGAAATCTCCACTTGGCTCAAACTGTATTCAAATGCTTGTCTTCCGAGTCTCCTTCTTATCTTTCCCAACTTTTCTCTTCCCCCTCCTCTCACTATAACACACGCTCCTCTTCCACCCACCAAATAAATCTGCCTCCCTCGAGAACCAGCTTTGGACAAAAGGCCTTCAGCTTCTTTGGTGCTTCATTGTGGCGGTCTCTTCCTGATAAGATGAGAACTTGTACAGACTTCAGGGCGTTCTCAAAACTTTGTAAAGACTACTTTTTCTAATGACTTCTTCATTGTAATTATCTTTTGTATTCCATCCCTTACTCTGCTTAATCAAATCTTATTTAATTATTTTTTATTGCTGCATGTACTAATTCTTCAATGTAAATTCTGAACTTCATTTTCTTAATATTTTATTTATTTATTTTTAGAATTCTTTTGTACAAACAGTTTCAATCTCTTTGTATATACTTTTATATTCTACATGTACTTTTTCCTTTTCTTTTCTGGGTTCCACTAATAGTAGCCCTTGGCTAACGGTTCCCCAGTCTAAATAAGAATACTTGATACTTGATACTTGATACTTGATCAACTGTAACAGTTGCTGATAGAGACAATACAAATAACACAAAGCTTCATACTTATTCAACTAAAAAGTTGTGATCAGTCCAGTACAATCATAGAATGTGTAGAATTAGCTTTGTAACTGGAGGATTTGAATGCAATCAGATCATCTGCACACACACTGCTGTGGATCTCAATGACGGGTTTGGGGAAGAATTTACCACATAAAGGACACTCCACGTTGACGTCATCTGCAGGATCCTGCACAGAGGAAGTACAACCCTGCTTATATCCACATGAGATTCCACAAAACACAACATTACCATTTAAAAGTGGAAAGGATGTACGTAGGAATGAATGTCAATTTTCCAGTAGCACCAAAACAAGGCAGGGATTAGTGTTGTGTGATTAAATTGATTATTAGATTAATCGATTCATATGGCAAGTCATAATCATTGCAATTGATTACCATGAGAAATCGAACAAATTGCAAAAACAGCACAGGTCATGGAATCCAATAAAAATATACAAAAACTGACACTGCATGAACATGTGCTATAGATAGCACTGAAATCAAGTGTGGAAAATGGCTAAAGAAACTGAGGACCTGCTAGCAATAGCAAATTTAAAGCCTCTCAAGAATAACACCAGTGACATTATCACTGCTAAGAGAACATGTCTAGACACTGAAAATGCATCCATGTAGCGTTTTTTTGGCTGAAAACTTGTAATGAGGTACTGATTGTGGTGAATACTTTTTCAACACATCTTAATTTTATACTGCGTTTTCAGGCAAACGCCTATAAACGTATAGTGGAAAGAGGATCGTATGCAGTCAGGCCTTGTTGACTTCTTCAAAAGGACAGTCTCTTCTTATCTTGGGATAACCAATGGAGTATTGAGTAGAACTGAATATTTGGATATTATCCCTTAGGCTAACTTTCCAGAACATAGAATTTTACAAGTTATAAATAATCTTAGATCCAGCACTAGAACTTTCATATTGGAAAGAATATTTCATTTCAGTAGAAATAAAAAATATTGGGGGGCTATAACCCCCTTAGCCCCCATGGTTCCTACGCCTATGCACATGTACAGTCATGACTCATTAAGCCGCCTTTGATAATCCAGAACCCTTACTATCCAGCCAGTAGAAATATGTACCCAATGTGCACAGTGCACTGAAAGAGTAGTTAATCCAACATCTTCTGGTGTAATGCATGCGGTCTGATTAAAGAGTTGTGACTGTATATGTACACACATACACACATAGACACACACACAAACTTTCACATTCAACTCCTTTGAGGTGTCTATTTGTTTCACAAGCACAATGTCATCTTCTTCATCCACAAATGGTTCATTAACTTTATTCCCTCTACACAAACTTGTCTCTTTTGAGGAAACCTTCTTTGCTGACAGCCAGTCTGTGATTGCTACTCTCTCCTTCATATGACGCTTGCGCGTAGACCAACACTTGTTCTTGTCCACTTGTTCACTGGTATCTACAGAAATTGTAGGCACAACGCCAACTCTTGACACACACATTCACACATCAGAACTATGCAGATCACAATACTTAACACACACTTCACATACAAGCACCACCATGAGGTACATAGCACACTTCACATACAAGCACCACCATGAGGTACATAGCACACTCCACATACAACAACCATGAGGAATATGGCATACCTAACATCAGCCCCAGGGATACTGCTCTATTGATGGGAGAGAAGTCCAAGGACTTGTCCTTGCTCGGACGTGCTGCATAGGTCTCCATGTAGTCAGAGGAAGTGAAGGACTTTGGTACACTCTGCTTAAGGAGCTGTACTCTCCTCATCTCTTTCCTCTTGGCCAGAAGAGAGCTGTTTGTACACTGTTGTTGGGTCCTCTCTTGCATGAGCTTCTCCATTGCTGAGCTGTGCAGCTTATAGGTGGGCCCAGCAGATGTGGGAGATGAAAGGAGGAGGAGGACATCTTCCTTCCTGTTTACTTTCTTCATCTGAGGTGAGCCATCGTTATACACAGCTCTTGGAGTGGTTGATGATTTACTGCTATTGGTGGCACTGGGTCCAGGCAACGGAGATGGAGTACACACATTCGTGGGTATTTCTGAGCTGGAGGAGAGAATGAGCGACGAGAGGCCAAACTGATCCTCCTTCTTGAAAGGCTGCTGACAGCGAACAAGTACAGAACTCCACTTTCTACCCATAGCATGCTGGGAGAATTTATCTACAAGGGAAGTTGCAGGAGAAGCAATGAGCACAAACACAGCTACATAGTGTGACATACTGTACATACATTATCCAGCAGGGGACATTACAGGGATTGTGTGCTGGTGTACTGGATGGGGGGCTAATATACAGCCAGTGTTCATGATACAATCACACACACACACACACACACACACACACACACACACACACACACACACACACACACACACACAAACCAGATGTAAAGGTGACATTTCCTGTTCTATTCAAACCCTTCTTAGAGTCCTGAGGGCTCATTAGCATTTTGGAAGGTAGGAGCGTGACAAAGTTATTGTAGTCATCACCGTCTCCACTCACCAATACCTCAATCATTGCACTTCCAAAATTACCTGGCAATGCAAAAGTCAGCATGATGAAAAGATGTCTTTATTGCAAAACATAAATTTTGGCTACAGAGCTTACAGAGGTAAATGGACTTTATGCAGGATGGACGTTCAAGCGAGTACACTGCTTCCATCTTCCCAGAAAGAAGGTCTTTCGAACTAAGCCATTTCAGTCCCGCGTTCTGCACATCAATGAGGTTACTAGCGCGGTGAGTAGGATCCTGCGGGTGAGGAACGCTAATCCTGTAAGAATACTGAACAACGTTAAAACCACTGCAAATTCCCACCTCTGATGTAACGGACCAAACGCTTCTCAACTTGACAAAATCCATTTCTTCCAAAGCAAACTGAGCACGGCCTTCCCCACAGAGTTCCCCGCCAATTTTTTAAACAATATTCATTGTTCCAACTCTCGTTAAGTAAAAATGGCTTCCTCTAGTTGTAGTTGCAGAAGAAATGAGCATTCTTCTGTTTAGACAGGATCTATGATAGTTAGAGCGATTAGTGCAAACACATCTCCAGTGCAAAATGACGGACGTCACAGCAGACAACTTCCAAACTTTGAGACCTGTAGTGGAGGATCTTATAGCGAACTGCAGTTTTATGAGTGAGGAAGAATGTGGCGATCTTCTGCAGCATGGACTGTTGAATCGCGCTCTGTTCAATGTCCCTGGAGTGACGTGTACATAATAACCCCTTTTACCTCTCCAGGTATCGATACTGAGTTTACTGGACTGACAGTGAGCAAAGAGACTGAAAACAGGTACGTTTTTGTGTTTGTACCGTCGTAAAACGATACTTGCACACTTGAAGGGAGTACATTTATGTACATACAACATCTGGATATATCTGCACAGTAGGATTGTGTCTCTTCACAGTGGGCATGTAAGGTAAAAGCAGGTAATTTCGGGAATGTCTTATGACTTTCCGTACATAAACTGAACAGCCGAAGGAGATTAGGGGAAAGGTTATTGCCATGTTCCGCATCTAGTCTAGTCCCTTTTACCCTGATCAGTCTACTGACTGAAAAGAATAGGAACATTTCTGGAATTAGCAGCTTCCCGAAATTACCTGCTTTTACCTTACATCTGTACGGTGTGTGTACATCTGTACAGTGTATGTGTCATCTGTACAGTATGTTTATCTGTACATCTGTACAGTGTGTGTACATCTGTACAGTGGTTGCTTTGTTTACAATTTTATTTATTTCAATCCAACTGTCTTTTTTCTCCACTAGTTTGTTTGACTCAGTAGATGAGCGCTATCAGAAGATACGCAACAACGTGCGCAAGTTCACCATTTTGCAATGCGGTAACTTGCGACTCCGATGTTGGTAGCCATTTTGTTACTGACTCACCAACTCCTTCCCATCCCTCTAGGATTGGCTGTGTTTGTCAGTGACAAGAACAGACAGGCAAATGCATACACTGTTCACTGCTTCAACTTCAATCTCTTTATGAGAGGCAGCAGTGCTGTAGAAGAGTGCTTTTTAGTCCAGGTGTGTGTGTGTGTGTGTGTGTGTGTGTGTGTGTGTGTGTGTGTGTGTGTGTGTGTGTTTGTAATGACAAGCTACTTTTGCCTACTGCAGCCATCAGCTGTAGAATTTTTGGTCCAGAATGCTTTCAACTTTCAAACTGTAAGCAGCCAATCATGTTCATTACATGGTAAGAGATGTTCACATCTGTTGTGTGGTGTAGGTGTTTAGCCGGGGAATCCCCTATTTGAACCATGACCAAGAAGCTGCCTTTGTGGAAGAGCTGAAGAATAGACATGAGAGGAGCTCCAAGTCAGCCATTCAACTGTCATCTTTGTGGTGAGCCCAGCTGCACAGACACAACGTCCGTTCGTGTTGGATTGAGTGTCCTTTGCTTGCAGCGACGAGGACAGAAAGGAGTTGGACAGTCTCCTCTCTGCGTGTAAGACTCAAGTGAGCTCAGAGGAGAAGTGGTCTAAGTTCCATCTTCCTTACAAAGGAGGTATGAACATCACATATTGAAATCACACACTCCCATTAAGGGTGGGAGGCAGGGGGTGGGGCAGGTGGTGATAAGGGCATGAGGCATGTGGTGATAAGGGGGTGGGGCAGGTGGTAATAAGAGGTGGGGTAAGTGGTGATAAGGGTGTGGAGCAGGTGGCATCATGGGGATGGTGCAGTTGATATCATGGTAGGAGGGTGGGAGAGGCAGGGGGGTAGTAGCAAAAGGGGTTCAAGCTTTTATCCCTGCCGGATAAAACCTGACTTCTGTGTTCACCTACCTCACAGGACTACCAGCATACATGGTGTGTCAATACTTGATGTCTGAACTGCCATCAGTGACCTGTACTTCCTCTGGGAGTGATACAGTGAGCTGTGTGTGCATGCGTGCGTGTATGCGTGTGTGCTAGTTTTGTTTGAATGTATATGCACACATCTGTCTGATCTGCTGATATAGCTAACAGTTCAACCAACACCTGAGGCTGTGTTAACACAGATGAAGACTGCCAAAACAGAACACACTGTGGACATCAACAAGTGTGTGTGTGTGTGTGTGTGTGTGTGTGTGTGTGTGTGTGTGTGTGTGTGTGTGTGTGTGTGTGCATGTACTTGCTTGTGCATTTGTTTGCATGCATGTGCATGTGTGTATGTAAACTGAAATATTTAATTGTTAGTTTTTAATGTATTAATTAATGTATATCCACTCTCCTTCCCCGACTGGTTCCTCCCTGCAGGGAGCTGGAGGCTGCTATTGGTTTTGGCCACATTTTCCGTTGCATGGTCAAGTCAAAGAAGGTACTCCTTCTTTATCAATCCCTCCACACCTACTCACCACCCCATCTCTCTCCCTTCACCCACACTGCCCCCCATCTCTCCCCCTTCACCCACACTGCCCCTATCTCTCCCCCTTCACCCACACTGCCCCCCATCTCTCCCCCTTCACCCACACTGCCCCCCATCTCTCCCCCTTCACCCACACTGCCCCCCATCTCTCCCCCTTCACCCACACTGCCCCCATCTCTCCCCCTTCACCCACACTGCCCCCATCTCTCTCCCTTCACCCACACTGCCCCCCATCTCTCTCCCTTCACCCACACTGCCCCCCATCTCTCCCCCTTCACCCACACTGCCCCCATCTCTCCCCCTTCACCCACACTGCCCCCCATCTCTCCCCCTTCACCCACACTGCCCCCATCTCTCCCCCTTCACCCACACTGCCCCCATCTCTCCCCCTTCACCCACACTGCCTCCTATCTCTTTCCCTTCATCCACACTGCCCCCATCTCTCCCCCTTCATCCACACTGCCCCCATCTCTCCCCCTTCACCCACACTGCCCCCCATCTCTCCCCCTTCACCCACACTGCCTCCTATCTCTTTCCCTTCATCCACACTGCCCCCATCTCTCCCCTCTTTACCTGCACTGCCTGTCTGTCCACACACACACCTGCCCACATCTCCACCCATCCTGCCCACATGTCTCCCCTCTCCAGCCACCATGCCCACCTCTCCACTCCACACACACACACACACACACACACACACACACACACACACACACACACACACACACACACACACACACACACACACACACACACACACACACACACACACATACACACACACACACACACACACACATCCTGCTCACCACTCTACACACACACCGACCTTTAACACCATCTCCTCCTCTTGTCAGCCTCTTGTTGGCCACAACATGCTCTTGGATCTAGCCTTCCTCTACCAGAAGTTCTACCGATCACTTCCTGAGTCATACAGCACATTTAAGAGGGAGCTACACCAACTATTCCCTGTTGTTATAGATACCAAACGGCTATGTTTCTCATTAAGAAATGTGAGTGTGTCAATCCAAATGTAAAACAGATTGGTTACATCATCAGCTGTTGTTGCTCATCAGGTGTTGTTGGAGTGTGGAGGGAACCTGTTGTTCAAGACACATTTGGAGGGACTGTACACTACCATTGCCAGGTGCTTACAATAGGGTTGACTGTGGTGGCCATTTTGTTATATTTTAAGCTATTACATCATAGTAAGAAGACAGCCTACATGAAGCTCAATGCCCCTGTAGTGTCCCATCCAAAGGAACAGATGAAGTATAGTAAGTATTGGTAGTTTGATAGCTATGGGAGGCATATAAAATAGCAGTTTGTTGTGTATGTGTGTACGTACGTATGTGTGTGTGTGTGTGTGTGTGTGTGTGTGTGTATGTGTGTGTGTGTGTGTGTGTGTGTGTGTGTGTGTGTGCATGCATGAGATTTTGTCTGTTTTCTCCTCAGAAAACAAGACTACCTATTTTCATGAGGCGGCTTTTGATGCCTATGCTTGTGGTTTTGGTAGGTTGGGTTGATGGTACAGTGTATGTGTGTCACCTGACAATCATGTGACTTCACTCTTGTAGTGTTTTTAAGAATGGCCCACATGGCAGTGTCACAAGGAGTCAAGTAAGTACAGTGAGGTCCAGACCCTTCACTTCTTGGGTGGTGACACACCCACATGAGTATTGACACACCCATCTGTTGAGTGGTGACACACATACCTGTTGGTGGTGACACACCCACATGAGTATTGACACACCCATCTGTTGGGTGGTGGCACACCCACATGTTGAGTAGTGGTACATCCCACATGTTGAGTAGAGAAACACCCACATGTTGAGTAGCGACACACCCACATGTTGAGTAGTGGTACATCCCACATGTTGAGTAGAGAAACACCCACATGTTGAGTAGCGACACACATGTTGAGTAGCAACACACCCACATGTCGAGTGGTGACACACCCATATGTTGAGTAGTGACACGTCCACACATTGAGTAGTGACGCACCCATATGTTGAGTAGTGACACGCCCACACATTGAGTAGTGACGCACCCATATGTTGAGTAGTGACACGCCCACACATTGAGTAGTGACACACCCACGTGTTGAGTAGTGAAACGCCCACACATTGAGTAGTGACACACCCACGTGTTGAGTAGTGACCCACCCACACATTGAGTAGTGACACACCCACATGCTGAGTAGTGACACACCCACCTGTTCCACACAGATGTCTGTGTTCTTTGTATATTACTACTTCCTCTTGTCCACTCCTGACCAAACCCCCTCTTGTCCAATCCTTACCAAACCCAGAATGACTCAGCCACTACCCTTCTCAGAATACATTTTGAAATTGTCAAGTCATTTTAATTTCATTCACATCATCAAAGGACCCATTTATGCACTGGTGAGTGGTTAGTGGGGGTGAACGTGAACTTGGGAGGTTTGGGCTTGTAGTGAGGGTGAGTAGTGAGGCTGGAGGTGAGGGTGGGTAGTATGGGTGTGGGTGGGTAGTGTGGGTGGAGGTGAGGGTGGGTAGTGTGAGTGGAGGTGAGGGTGAGTAGTGTGGGTGGAGGTGAGGGTGAGTAGTGTGGGCAGGAGTGGGAGAGTATTGTTTTCTGACAGAGCATGCCTTGTGTTTTGCATGTGCAGAATCTGGCAGGTGAAGACCCGCCTTCTCCCCGCCCCCCATGGCTGGTGGTACGGCATCGATTTAACTCACACTTGACCAATAGGGAGGTGGGTACATGCTGTTTGCCGAGTATACCTTGTAGCCCATGGGCTCTTAACTCATCCACAGGCTCTCAGTCTGATCCAGTGCTTTAAAGGTCTTGATTACAAGGAGATTGGCCAAGGAAGAAACTGGTGCCTGTGGGTAGCAGCTCCTACAACTGGAATGTATGTCATTGTGTGTGTGTGTGTGTGTGTGTGTGTGTGTGTGTGTGTGTGTGTGTGTGTGTGTGTGTGTGGTACTCTTATCAACCCCATACTCCTGCTGCACATGATGTAGGGCTAGTGACATGTGCTCACTGGGTGTACATCCACAGCTCAAAGTCAGGTGGTATTCCTGGTGGCTGGACACGCCTACTGGCTGGAGGATAACCCGGTAATTGTTACAATTGATGGTACTGTGTCTGTGTGTGAGTATAACCACATACATATCTCTCCTCTGTACAGACTAACTGCGATTGGGTCACTTGTCATAATGGGACTCGTTGGATGGCTTTTCAACATTTTAACAAAATAATGTATTTTGCATGACATGTATTCATGCTGTAGTGTGAGGTTCAGTGGAGCAGTGCGTTCTGTATCAGCCAAAATGCATGCATCATTGTGTGTGTGTGTGTGTGTGTGTGTGTGTGTGTCCCAAATGCAAGTGATATTTTTAGTTTGATGTTCAATGAAAGAAATCCAATTACAATTTTATTAATTAATATTCTAGATGGAATTGAAAAAGTGCAAGAAAACTAATTTTATATCTATTAGATGGTTTCGTCGGTGTATGGTGATAGAGCAGATGTGACTGCTTCTCAAATGAACTATAGCTCTGTGTGCTGGTGGGTGTGTCCATCCATCTTGTGATCATCATTGTGCAGGTGGGTGTGTCCCTCATCCGACCCCTCCCCCTCATGATTACGAGAACCACTTTTGGTATAAAAGCTCTTGTGCTCTTGAAATTCCTCATCGTCATAGTAACATTCTCCCTCCCCCTCCTCCTCTTCATCATCATCCCAACCCACATCGTCTGACTTCTTCTGGTACTGGTTCAGTCTTTCCTGGAGTTCCTCGTACTCCTTCAACTTATCATCAAATCCTGGAGGAAGCAACTTTCTCAAGTCTTCGTCCTCCATCATGTTGAGAAGGGCAGATCTGCCTTTCTTCTTGCGATGCTTGCAGATCCTCCTCCTGGTCCTCCCACTGCCGAGGTATGTGTCATAGAACTCGTAGGGGTGAGTGGGGTGGTGACGGTGGAAGGAAATTGGCTCCTGGAGCTTAAGCAACTCAGCAGGGTAGCTCTGTGGCTGATCCTGTGGGATGGGAGGGGTCTGTGTGTGACGTGATGACAGTCTCTGTGTGTGTGCAGTGTTAATTGGGGTCCTAACTTTTGAAAAGTAGTTTCATTATATATTATATATTACTGTGAAAACTTGTAATGCATTACAGTTACATATTACTCAATAATAAATGTAACTAGTAATAATATTACAGATTACATTCACTCCCGCTAACTACATCCAAGTTGCATCCCAGTGAAAGTTGTAACCCTCCTAAAGGTGAACATCAACATAGCATGTAGGATCATTGAATGGTAGAATCAGACTTGGCCATCCGTGAAACAAATGTAGTAGATTTCACAACCAAGACAATATCTGCTGGTATACTGCAGATGTAGTGCAGCCCAGAGCACTAGTAATGTGACCATCTCACTAACAATTCTGTGTTGTCCTTGATGACAGAAGCTCTGCTTTCACTTATAATCATTATTATAGCCACAAACTTATGTAGTCGTAGAATGTGGTAATGCATTACTTTCCCCACAGAGCTAATTGTAATATATTACTAGTTGCAAGACAAGTATTTAGTTATATTACTTAATTCCTGCAAAAGTAATAATATTACATAATATATTACTTTGGTAATTAGTTACCTCAACACTGTGATGTGAAGGTGTTTGTGTGATCGTTGTGTACGTTGTGCATCAGTTGGAGGGTGCAGTGGTTGGAGGGTGCAGTGGTCGGAGGGTGCAGTGGTTGGAGGGTGCAGTGGTCGGAGGGTGCAGTGGTTGGAGGGTGCAGTGGTCGGAGGGTGCAGTGGTTGGAGGGTGCAGTGGTCGGAGGGTGCAGTGGTCGGAGGGTGCAGTGGTCGGAGGGTGCAGTGGTCGGAGGGTGCAGTGGTCGGAGGGTGTGCTATGCGACATGACTGACCTGATGGAAGAGTGACGTAAAGACGACGTTGAGGTTGTAGTAGTGAGCGATGTGCCCAATGAACATGTCATCGGGATGATCCGGTGCTGGGCACTTGATGTCTCGGTCAATGAACAGGCTCACAGCTCCTCTGCTCAGGATGATGCTAAGGAACAAGAGGGAAACAAACAGGGGTGTGTGCGGATGTATAGTCATCCACACACTCACCACATTCCCCACATCATCACCCCCACACCATCACCCCCACATCATCACCCCACACCATCACCCCCACACCGTCACCCCCACACCATCACCCCCACACCATCACCCCCACACCGTCACCCCCACATCATCACCCCACACCATCATCCCCACATCATCAGCCTCACACATTAGCATTCACCCTCACCACAAATCCTTCAGCTACACTCTCCAATACCTCCACCATCACTCCAGTCACCAATATACTCCATCCACACTCAATCTCTCATCCCCACCCCTCCATTCACCCCTCACCCCTCCACTCACCCCCACCCCTCCAGCCTCACCCCCCACTCACCCCACCCCTCCACTCACCCCCTCACCCTCCATCCCTCCACTCACCCCCCTCACCCTCCACCCCTCCAGCCTCGCCCTCCACCCTTCCATTCACCCTGTACCCCTCCACTCACCCTCCACCCTCACCCCTCAACTCACCCTCTACCCCTACCCTCTATTCACCCTTCACCCTCACTCTCTATCCCTACCCCTCCACTCACCCTCCACCCTCATCCCTCCAACCCCACCCTCCACTCACCCTCCTCCTCCAGTAACATATGAGTATCCATCTGCCTTGTGTGCAAAGAACCCGTAGGCTTCTCCCAAGAGCAGAGACTCAGAAGGGTCATAGCAGGACAAGTACCTCATCAGACGTGGGACACTAGCGCACCAGGAGAGGAGAGATCCTTGTTACCATTGAATGCTTGAGTGTGTGTGTGTGTGTGTGTGTGTGTGTGTGTGCGTGTAAAAGTACAAGCATACGTATGTGCATGTACACATGGTACACTGTATATATGAGTACATACATACGTACATATTTCCCCTGACGCCCTATGCACACACACACAACCCCTGTACCTGAAGAAGGAATCATCATCGGAGATCACTATCCAGTCTTTCTTCCTCAGTTTTTCATCGGTGTGTGATCTCTTGATGATGGCCAGCGTCTGATCGCAGTGCCCTTTCTTAGCATTGGGAACACCCTGGTAGACCGTCCCATACTTGGGGTCCTCTTGGTCACTGAACAGCATCAAGCTGTCCCCAGCGTCCGGTCCCCACGTCTTGTGGATGAACGGCACTGCAATCAGGAAGTGGGAGGGGTGAGGAGGAAGTAGACATGGTGATCAGGAAGTGGGAGGGGTGAGGAGGAAGTTGACATAGTGAACAGGAAGTGGGAGGGGTGAGGAGGAAGTGGATGATCAGGAAGTAAGGGATAAGGAAGAAGGGAGTGAGGTGAGCAGGAAGTGAGGGGTGAGCAGGAAGTGAGGGGTGAGGAGGAAGTGGGTGGAGTGAGTGGTAGAAAACCCCAACACGAGGACTGACATACGTACATTGGTGTCTGTGCTGGTGGAGTTGATGAGGATGAGATGCTAACACTGCTGGTGGAGCTGATGTGGATGAGATGCTAACACTGCTGGTGGAGCTGATGTGGATGAGATGCTAACACTGCTGGTGGAGCTGATGTGGATGAGATGCTAACACTGCTGGTGGAGCTGATGTGGATGAGATGCTAACACTGCTGGTGGATTGTTAACATGTGGCATGCCAGAATTGTGTGAGGAAAGGACTGCAATGCAGGATTGCAAGCTGTACTGGTTTGAATTTCCAGTTCAAAATGGACATCAGGTTTGATTCTGAAATCCAAAATTGGGCTGGATTCAATTCCTACATATTTCCAACTTTAATGGTTTTGATTCCGAAATAATACTCACATCTCTCCTCATGGTTACCAGCATGGGTCTTCACTGCAAACAGAACATCCTCAACTTTCACAATCCCAGGATAGTCCTGTGTTAGGTGAAGCATGACCATCACATGACATCCATGTGACAGTCACATGAAATATCAATCCGCACTCACACAGTCATTGATGTTCATAGAGAAAGCAGTGACGCAGTTTCCCTCCAGTCTGTCACTAACACAGAACTCTGGCACATGGGTGAGGAGTACACCCTCAGGATGCTTCTCCACTGGCTTGATCGCTGTGTCTAGAAGCTTCTTCGTGAGGTACTTAGCCACAAGAGCAAACTATGAGAAAAGGAATACTGAGATTAATTCTATATTTCGCGCGCGCGCGTGTGTGTGTGTGTGTGTTTGTGTGTGTGTTTGTGTGTGTGTGTGTGTGTGTGTGTGTGTGTGTGTGTGCATGTTTGTGTGTGTGTGTGTGTGTGTGTGTGTGTGTGTGTGTGTTTGTGTGTGTGTTTGTGTGTGTGTGTGTGTGTGTGTGTGTGTGTGTGTGTGTGTGTGTGTGCATGTTTGTGTGTGTGTGTGTGTGTGTGTGTGTGTGTGTGTGTGTGTGTGTGTGTGTGTGTGTGTGTGTGTGTGTGTGTGTGTGTGTGCCGACGGACCTCAAATGGCGGGTCAATGTTGAAGTTGATGTCCACTTTTTTAGCAATACCAGCCAACCTGCACAGGAGTGTGGATGGATGGGATGCAGCTATACAACAGCACACACAGAAACACAGACGACAAGGAACACAGGAACACAGACATTAGGGAACACAGGAGCACAGACGACAGGAACACAGGAGCACAGACGACAGGGAACACAGGAGCACAGACAAGAGGGAGTACAGGAGCACAGACAACAGGGAACACAGGAGCACAGACAAAGGGGAACACAGAAGAACAGATGACAGGGAACACAGACGACAGGGAAACCTCAAGAAGCTGACACTATGTGGGTAAAGACAATTGATGCTTTAGAGACTGAAACCAATATACTTCAAAACCTGCTGTATTTAGCTTAACTTGCAAAGTCTGGGGCAGCAGCCCCCACGATTGTTTAACTCCATGACTTTAACACATATCTAAAGTTCAAACTTTGCCGAATGGAACAGAAACTGAAACAGGTATCAAAACTCTGATCTGTCTCTCACCTCTTCAACAAAGGTGCAGACAGGGCCATCCCAGCCTGCAGCACGGGGTAAGTGAGGACCTCCTTGCCCGTTGTGAAGGCATAGTGATGGATGATGGTGGGGCTGGAGTCCTGGATGCCATGGCCCAGAAACACATCCTGTTAAGAGGAAAATGGAGGGGTTAGAACGAAACAAAGGAAATTAGTCAAATACTTCAAATTTGGTGGTTTCAGTATTCCCCAGTATTCCAACTGAAAGGTACCACCCCAACCCCCCCACACACATTATAATTACTGGAATTGCAGTCCATTCACATAGAATGCTCAATTCTTCCACATCCAGAACTACATTGGCTAATCATACACTCTGGAAGTGCACTGTCTATGATGTCATCATGGTGGTGTAATGCAGCCATCAATCTATGATGCCATCATGGTGGTGTAATGCAGCCATCAATTTGATTGATGGTTGCATTAAATGATTAATTCATTCATCCAAAAAATTACAAATAAACCTAATAACCTGTTTGAAACATACAGGGGGGAACAGCAGTAGCTATTGCCTGTCATCTGATCACTGAGCACGATCACTCACTTCGCTGGGATCAAATCTTCTCAAGATCAGTTCCAAATTTGTAAAATTGATTTCGGTCTCTTCAGTCACAAACATGAACCACTTGACAGGCACTGATGTGGACAGCTCAAAGTACATGTCCTTCAAACTATAGCAACATATGGTATGATGCAATGCTAAATCAACATTTCACAATATCTTGATACATGATGCAATATAAGGCCATGCAAAATTAATTTTATGTTTCTGGTCCCCCTCCTGGTTGAAAAATTTGGGGAAAACACAAGAAAAAAAGTGAGCATGCTGGTTGAAACCCTGACCAAAATATTGTAATCTATCAAGTAAAGTATGTGTGTTCTGCATGAACACATGCACAACCATCATGTTGTGGGACTAGTGGCTGTCTGGTTCCACACAGGCATGCACTCCCCATCTATAGAGCTAATTGTGTTTAATATGTTTGTATCTTTCAACTTGGTTACCTTCAACATTCAGGTCAGCATTGATAGTATCAGTTCACAGTTATGAGGGACACACTTGCAGAAATGCATTTGACTAGGTTAACCCTCACCAATCCTAACCCTAAGCTAGATTGAAAAAAATTAAAATAAAAGCCCTCCGTGGTGGCCTGGTCAACTTTCAAAGATGGCCTACACCAGAAACATATTACTTACTTAGTGCGGCCTAACCAGATAACACACTAATTTTCAAGTGAGGCAAATTACAAAATCAATACTAAGGTGATAAGAGGTTTAACATGATGCAACCTGTCACCGGCCTTGTCCACGGCATTGCACTGAAAATGTAAGCAACTGGTGTAGCTGCACAAACACAGAAACACTCACTCGTTATGTTAGTATGTTAAACATTCATTGCTCACACTGAAAGGGTGGCTAGAATTGTCCAACTCCCCCGCGGAGCCCACTCTTCTCTGGTGAACAACACTTGTGGTTCTTTCTATACAGCAGGAGATACGAACAAGCATGCACAGGGTATTATATTGACACATATACGGCGACTGAGGAGATGACAAAGGTTTATAGTCTGTTTGAGCACCACACACACATCCAGCAGAGCATTGTAACTGTCTCACTTCAGTCAGCTGTGATATTTGTTCCTCCCATCTCTCCTTCATTTTCCTGGCTCTCTTACAAAGGACATCATCGTCATACAGCCAGGACTGTGTGTGACCCTTACTGTTCTGGATGGGAGCCAGCACCACAAACACCACTTCACCCAAGTCTGCTCCAATGAACACATGGGGAGAGAAGAATGCAGCCATGAGAATCACACACATGCATACCTGCATGCACACACACACGCACACGCACACACACACACACACACACACACACTCACACACACACACACATGCATACCTGCATGCACACACGCACACGCACACACACACACACACACACACACACACACACACACACACACACGCACACACACACACACACACACACACACACACACACACACACACACACACACACACAGTGTGGGGTCATTTTGCAGCTAGAGGCCCAGAAATGGAGGCACCACTATAAACAACTATCTCAGCACCAAATTATATCCCATTTAACTTCATTGCGATGTAATTCTGAAAGCCGTAAAAAATTAATACTGAATAGCATTTCCGTCTGTTCTGGAAGCCACAACACTAATAAAATTTGCTACTTTCGTACCGAAAGGAGATGAGTTAGTACTTGCGTCTTCTTCTTCTACCACGTCTTCATGAACTCCTTCTCCAGTGGCAGCGTCCATCTCAAAGCGGGACAAAGCCACAGCAGCAACCAGCAAGAGGGACAAATATTTCGCCATCTTGCTGTAGTGGTCACATAAGCGCC
>CAUJGJ010000188.1:4023570-4028570 GCA_963170055.1 Halisarca cf. caerulea | reverse complement strand
CCGATATACCGTGGAAACTCGTTATAAAGAAAATTCTCGTACAGTGAATTTCTGGATATAGTGAATTAAACTCGTGACCAGTGAATGTTCTTCTATGAAAGTGTAACTGGTTATAGTGAATTTCTGATATAACGAAGAAAATTTCAGTGTCCCCTGAGATTCGTTATAATGAGTTTCCACTGTACCGCACTGAAGATTAACAAGCCAAAACAAACCACTGTATGTTGATAGTAGCAGTTGTCTACCTACTGTTCTGTGCAACTATAGTAACTATTGCACCTGATAATGAATGTGTGCTTGATAAGCTATAACCCTAGTCTCACGTAGCCCTGACCGCTATTTCACCTCCTGTTTCGGTGACTATGATGTCATCCAAAACAGGAGGTGAATGCCAACTGGTGTCACCAAAACAGGAGGTGAGTGCCGACCGGCGACATCACAGTCGCCAAAACAGGAGGTGAAATAGCGGTCTTTGCTACGCTAGACTACTATAACCCATGTTTCACCTAATAGAAGTATTATAACTGTATGATTAATTATAATGGGAATAAATAAGTGTATTTATGAGACAGAATGTACATTTTTGATATCACATATCACGGACCATTGCATTCATTAGTCAATTCCAGCATCTGCTCTTGTGCTGAATGTTACTACCTGTGCAATATAAAATTCACCATTAATTTTAATGGCAGTGAGAAAACAAATATAAAATGAAGCTGAACAATACAAGTGATTTGAAATGCAGAAAATATAAAGTGAACTTAAGTTGAAGAAGGTACAAGCATCGCTAGATGCATACGGGGAACAGATCCTACAAGTTGAACCCATCCCAGATGCTGTGTGGGGAGGAAAACATAACAGATAACCTCTGGGTAGACATACAGAAAGAGGTATCATTTCACCTCTCTGTGACAACTCTATCATCCGGATACTTTGAAAGGATTCCTTTCACTTCTGTCGGAGGAGACTTACCCAGCCTCTGGGCTCGATCCCATCGTTCCATTCTGCTGATATCTGCAGCAACAAATCAATATGAAACTAAACCTTCAGACTAACAACATACAGTATATCCTCTTAGATATTCCAACTCAGTCAAGTTCGATCACACTGATACGCACCCCAAAGGGCAGGGTCAGGGTAGAGTAGAACTTGCCTTATCCGACACTAAATTATTCCATAGATAATTTCCAGAAACCGAGTCTGTTATAAGATATAAGATAGACACTCTAAACCACGTAACGTAGTATAGATAGCCTATGGTTGTAACTCACCAATGTCAAATTATGTATAGAATACTTTGATATCACAGAATCATACGTGGTCGGATAAAACAGGTCCCCCTGTATTTCGTCCACTAATGAAGTATCTATGATCTAGTATCTATGCTATGATCTAGGCTGGGAAAGTCGCACAGCTTACCTATGCATGGACCAAATTCACTATTATGGTCAAAATCCCTTAGTATTTTATATTCGTCTTCAGAAATTTTACCTAAGCAGGTAAAAAGATATCATGGTGATTCCGTCCCGTGGGACAACATAAAATAGGTCTTACATTCCGGCTTGGCCTCTACTTGTCTCACAGGCTCTGCAGTACTCTCCTTTTCAACTGCACTTTCAGACTTCTTTGATACACGATCACTTATTCTGATATGTCTGAATTGCTGATCGATTTTCGCTTGCTTGGACATTTTGTTTTTTCACAAGCGACAGTCGGCCATTTATTGTTGCTAAGAAGCAAGTCACGTGAAAATGCTATTTTTAGCTACCACTACTAAAAATAGGTACAAAATGGAGGATATAAGGGTTCGTGAATGGTGTAACCTTTTGAAAGGAGTCTAGATGGCAGTGGCGAAAGTAGGAGATATCGAAATAGTGCATGATGATAGTACTTCACCGGATGAAGACATTGTAGAGTCAGACTTCAAGCCCATTGATCTAGATCTGACGAAGTTGCGTGTGTCTAACGATTACGTGAAAGTTAATGTCGGTGGTGCTTTATTCCAGACAACGTTAGGCACGTTAACAAATCGAGATGGAATGCTAAGAGCAATGTTTAGTGGAAGGATGGAAATACACAAGGACGAAGAAGGTAATTTCACTTTAAATAGTAATCAATAATGTGTTGGTGTGATACAAGTGAATGAGTACTGCAGTCACTGCTCCTCTGCTGGAGGGTGCATGGTGTGGTGTGCACTTGCTGGCACTGTACACGTGGGATGCCGAAGGACCTGCTTCCGAATGCATATCGTTTGATGCCTTGTTTGTCTGTAGTCTCGTACCTAGACCGTCACTCGGGTGGGTCGGGTAAAATAAAATAGCGGCTGGCGGGAGAGTCTTAGTATCAGACTAGTTTGTCTGTACTCTTGTTTCACTGATAGTTTAGTCCACACACGCACACACACACACACACACACACACACACACACACACACACACACATATACACAAACACACACACACACACACACACACACACACACACACACACACACGCACGCCTGTGTCGATCCTTCAGCACTTCTGGTTTGCATCCTGGCTCCCAACCTCACCATGTTATTCATGAGGAATTGAATTGATGTCATGACAAAAGGATTGGCCTGGTCAATTGTCTTCTGCTGCAGTTTTATAACTTGTATGTTTTGTGCTCGGTTTTGTGTATGTTTTGCTAGTACAGTTGGGTACATATGTACTGTTTAGTTTGAATGGAATGTTTTACAATTCATTGCGTCATGGGGAAAACATGAAAGTACTGCACTGGTCTGGCTATGCAAGACCGCATATACATACCTCATTAGTTTGAGGATTGATATATACCAGCCATTCTTTGTGCAGACATTGCTCTTGACAGTCTAGCCCACAGTGGACCCTCTGTACAGTGGACCCTCTGTACAGTGGACCCTCTGCACAGTGGACCCTCTGTACAGTGGACCCTCTGCACAGTGGATCCTCTGCACAGTGGACCCTCTGTACAGTGGACCCTCTGCACAGTGGACCCTCTGCACAGTGGACCCTCTGTACAGTGGACCCTCTGCACAGTGGACCCTCTGCACAGTGGACCTTCTGCACAGTGGACCTTCTGCACAGTGGACCCGCTGTACAGTGGACTCTCTGTACAGTGGACCCTTTGTACAGCGGACCCTCTGTACAGTGGACCCTCTGTACAGTGGACCCTCTGTACAGTGGACCCTCTGTACAGTGGACCCGCTGTACATTTGACCCTCTGCACAGTGGACCCTCTGTGCAGTGGACTCTCTGTACAGTGGACTCTATGTACAATGGACCCTCTATACTGTGTAGCCTGTACATGAAGGCCACGAATGTTCCCATCCAACCGTGGCTGGTGTAGCAAGGTGGCGGGTTTAATAGAGGTCTAGAGAGTATATTGCCAGCACATTTGCCTCGTGAGGTGTGTCTTGAAGGGGCTGCTTATTCAGTGACCCTTGTGCACAAGTTCATCCTACGTACATTCAATGTGTTGTTTTTCTTTGGACATTCAATGGAAATAACGGTGCCATTGGTTCTTGACTGCAATTGGGAAATGAGTGTTGTCATGACAACATACCTTAATTGTCCAAAAGAAGAATAGACCCACTTGAAGTCACAAAACACTTCCTATAGAGGGAATGATTTTGCAATCACAGAAAACACGGAATTAGCAGTGTGAAACGGAGTTATTGTTGCAAAACAAAATTATGAATCCTTCGGCTGGATTGTGCTATTTTTAGTAGCAACCTCGAACCACTCAATCAATTCCAGTCAATCGAGACCATTCAAAGTACACACAGTACCTTCTGAATAGCAATACAAAAGCTTCAAGGTAGGGCTGGGGCTATTATGGTCAATTGTTTTACCTAATATGCTATTCCACTGTGCTCAAGATTTCATCCTATTATGCTGTTAATTACTCCAATTATTCCCTGAATATTCATCATATTCTATTGCAGCACAACTTAAAGTTAAATTGTGAAAATTTGTGATTGAAAATTATGAAGTTGCAAGACACTAGTATAATCCATGTGAAATGTCTTAAGCCCAGTGGGACAGCTGTATAACGGTACCACTGTGCTGGAGTTGATGGAGGGATCATCTGATTCAAGTAAAATTCTTGTATTGTGTCCATTTATCCTGGAATTATCCTCCCTTAGTTTAAGAAACATATTATTCCAGAAAGCATGCCGGCATGTTAGCCTCAGCCTTACTTCAAGGATACTGGAATTGTATCCCAGTGGTGACATGGAGCACAGACTTAACTAGTTTGCCATTTTGGTCCAACTATTCATGCATTGTTGAGCTTAATGATTTAGTTGTGCTTTTTGTATCATATTATTTACCTCGAATTATGTGATAAAGTAGCCTAAAATGGAATACAGAGCTACAAAATGGAATTAGGACTTAAAAACAGAATTTATTCTAATCTGTAATGGAAAATGTGATCCACTGGAACAGTGATCATGTTTACCTATGCAAATGTGAGGATTAATAGCAGGTTGTGAAGCGGAATTATAAAACGGAATCAAGCAATTCTGAAGCGGAATCATGCATTTTTTGAAACGGAAAATCATTCCCTCTATTCCTGCAACACCTCATCATGGCATATCTATCTATCTATCTATCTATCTACGTATCTATCAATCTATCTATCTATATATATATGTATGTGTGTATGTACGTATATATTTCTTATTTTAACTGGGTGGGCCATTAGCCTGAGGCTACTATTAATACCCCTAGTATCCTACATATTCACCCCCACACACAATTAATTGAATCAAATTATTAATTAGTTTGGTGGCTGCAGTAGGTCATCTTCTCATCTATTCCTGAATTGGTGGCAGGGCGGTACAGGGGAAAAAAAATGCCAAATACACACAGGTGGGATGTACACCATGCGTTCACAGCTTAACTTCCAGTGCACAACCTACTGAGCCACCAGCACCCCATCTGTATGTATGTACTGTAAATGCACTGTTTGCTATGTGTTGCTTGATCTAACCC
>CAUJGJ010000188.1:4011070-4018570 GCA_963170055.1 Halisarca cf. caerulea | reverse complement strand
AGTCTGACGTGGCCAGACTGAATTCCTCCATTTGCAAATGGAGGAATTCGGCCTGGCCACGTCAGACTAT
Organism: Halisarca cf. caerulea; assembly: GCA_963170055.1. Classification (NCBI taxonomy): domain Eukaryota; kingdom Metazoa; phylum Porifera; class Demospongiae; order Chondrillida; family Halisarcidae; genus Halisarca; species Halisarca cf. caerulea. Next base: position 4,018,500 of record CAUJGJ010000188.1, on the reverse strand, counting down.
GCCTTCGACATGGGCCTATATTTGAGTTGGCAGGTGGCTGCTTTGTGCAGTGGCCACTGTAGACAGGTGGCTGCTTTGTGCAGTGACCACTGTAGACAGGTGACTGCTTTGTGCAGTGACCACTGTAGACAGGTGGCTGCTTTATACAGTGACCACTGTAGACAGGTGGCTGCTTTGTGCAGTGACCACTGTAGACAGGTGGCTGCTTTATGCAGTGGCCACTGTAGACAGGTGGCTGCTTTATACAGTGACCACTATAGACAGGTGGCTGCTTTATACAGTGACCACTGTAGACAGGTGGCTGCTTTATACAGTGACTACTGTAGACAGGTGGCTGCTTTGTACAGTGACCACTATAGACAGGTGGCTGCTTTATGCAGTGACCACTGTAGACAGGTGGTTGCTTTATGCAGTGGCCACTGTAGACAGGTGGCTGCTTTATACAATGACCACTATAGACAGGTGGCTGCTTTGTGTAGTGACCACTATAGACAGGTGGCTGCTTTATGCAGTGACCACTGTAGACAGGTGGCTGCTTTATACAGTGACCACTGTAGACAGGTGGCTGCTTTATGCAGTGGCCACTGTAGACAGGTGGCTGCTTTATACAATGACCACTATAGACAGGTGGCTGCTTTGTGTAGTGACCACTATAGACAGGTGGCTGCTTTATGCAGTGGCCACTGTAGACAGGTGGCTGCTTTATGCAGTGACCACTGTAGACAGGTGGCTGCTTTGTGTAGTGGCCACTATAGACAGGTGTACGTATGTCATGGCTAACTATAATTTTATGATACGTAAACTTTGTTGGTTTTTATTCATATACCGTTCCTCTTACTCCTTGTAGCCACTTATCAAACTGCTTTGCAACCGTTCGAATAACAAGTACTCCTATACCAGGTATGGTGGCTGTGGGTGAGGTGGTGCGCTCTGCTTTTCTGATCCTACTGTTGCCAAGTGCTTATGTACATCCGCATGTGCTGATTTCTTGTTTTTGTTTAACGGTCACTCACACACATATTTACATTGGCGATATACATACAGTGTCTTTGTACATTATGTAAGCTACTGTTTGCTGCTTTGCTGCCCTCTACTGTTTGCTGCTTTGCTGCCCTCTACTTTTTGATGCCCTTTCCGTATTTCTTTAATCCAACTGCGATTTTCACTTTGCTTTGGTGCTGACTTCACTGCCTTATTCTTGTCAGTGTGTGTGTAGTGAACCTCCATAATCCGACACTCCATGGGCCTCACTATAGATGTCAGAATAGCAGACATTGTCAGATAATCCAGTGATTATTGGTATAGTCAAACATGGTGACTGTACCTCATAAGATGATCGGATCAGAGAGAATGTTGGATTATCGAGGTGTCGGATTGCAGAGGTTTTGCAGTATCCCATGTTTGTCTTGTGTCAGTTTTGTGGCTTGTCTGTTGATGCTTTGCTCTGGCCCTCCCTGCAGTCAATCCGATGACAACCTATTGAAGAATTTGGAACTGTTCGATAAACTAGCTGTTAGGTTTGCTGGGAGAGTGAAGTTTGTGAAAGACATTGTTGGCCGTGGTGAGATATGCCAGTGGTCATTTTACGGGCATGGGAAGAAGGTAGCGGAAATCTCATGCGAGTCAATTGTCTACGCAACAGAGAAGAAACACACAAAGATAGAGTTCCCAGAAGCAAGGATTCTTGAAGAGGCACTCAACATCATGCTTTATGAGAGGCCCTTTGAGAACGTGGATCGCATTCGGGCAGCTCGTGTGGAAGCTGCTAGTAGAAGGAGACACTTTGAGGACTTCCTTTCTGATCTTGAAGACGATATCCCTGGGTCCCCTCCCCCTCCCCCGCCCCCTGCGAGACACTAATTTGGTCAAAATCAATTATGATAATTATTTTGCAATTTATCACTCGTGTTAAAAAAATGATTACTATTGTATTTGTATAATATTGTGAGCGAACTTTTTGTACACGCACCAGCCGTCGTACCACCCGTTCAACCGTATTCATAAGAAGCGGAAATAAGAACTCCTACGCGTAAAAGCAGCCGTGTATATATAATATTACACGTATTACTTGCCAATTTAAGCTTCTGTGAAGAGCAAAGCGACTATTTACCGCAAAGACTAGCAAGAGGTGTTTTAGCTAACGAGAAAGCAAGCAGGCGGAGTAGAATGGTTAGTTTAGACTAGATATGTTTTGGTTCTGTATGTACGGTTTGCGCGCGAAATTCGTGTCATTTTAATCTTTTCGCAGGACAGTCCCAAAATCGACAAACTGAACGAAGGTGACGTGCAGAATATCATCAGCACCTGGACGGTAGTCCAAGACGTCGGTTTGCAAGTAGCCGGCCTTATAGTTTTCAAGAGGTATGTTAATTTTTCTACACAAACCGTATTCGCATTCACAATTATCCATGCCTGCTGTGTTGTTTGAGGGTGATCCATCGATCCTTTCTGCTTTCACGAAGGCTGTTTGAAACAACACCAAAGCTTAAAGAGAAATTCAAGTTCCTTAAGGACGCTCAAGAGATATCAGACGATAACGAACACTTAAAGGAACATGGTCTTAGAGTTATGAACACTGTCGATGTAGCCGTTGAGAAGCTACGCGAAGGAGCCATGGTCGACTTGGCTGAGGAGTTGGTGGACGTAGGAGCAGCTCATCACGTACACAACATCGCACAGACGGACTTTGAGGTGATTTACAGCTACCTATCTAGTTGTACTGCAATTTTGATCTTTGTTGTTTATTTGTTGTTTTCATTATTTTTATAGTAATTTTTCTGTTCATCACTCGCCCCACTATGTAATCAACCCCCACCCCCACACGTTGCCATAGTGTTTACACACACACACACATACACACACACACACACACACACACACACGCACACACACACACACACACACACACACACACACACACACATGCACACACATGCACACACACACGCACACACACGCACACACACACACACACACCTAGTATAACTTCCTCATTGTTCGACTTCAGTATGAGGAGCTATAGTAGTCCTATACAGAATGCTTGTGGCTGTGAACATTTTAAGCTAGTTTTAAAATTTCGCATCCTTTGCCCGAGGTCTAATGAAGGTTGGGTATGTCTTTGTGACACTCTCGTTCCTATGGCATGCTGCACTGGCAGAACGTTGACATCCACGGCCAGTTGCAACAGCTACTAAAGCTGCCCTCCTACAGCTGTCAACCCTAATGCAATGATTTGAACATGTTAGCTGGGAGGGGTCTTGTGCAGCAGGAGAAGCTAGTGATTCCGTGCACTATTGAGGCTCTTGTCTCTGGTTGCATGCTAAGAGGTGGTCGTGCACAGCCTTTGTCATGCCAAATGTGGTTCTCGTGTTTTGGCTGATAATGCGGCTAAGACTAGTATTCATGTTTGTCTTTGGCCGAGTGAATGTTACCTCATGCAGGGTGTAAATTGCTCAATTTGTCGGCATGCAAGATCTGAATACCTTCTTATTACACTGTTGTTATTGTTGTTTTTGTTGTCATTGTGTGAAAATGTATTGTTCTATTCGTTCTGTTCTGTTGATAACAGCCTGTAGGAGAAGCTCTCATCTTTGCTCTAAAGACAGCTCTTGGCGATAAGTTCACCCCGTCTGTTCAGAACTCTTGGGTGAAGCTCTACACTGTTGTTCAGGTTGGGATGACACCGGGGATAGAGAAAGGGATGGACGGACAACCCATAAATTTGGAATAAAATTATTTCTTTAAAACACACCGTTTGTAATTTTCTATTGATGTATTTCTGGATTATCCATTTTATTATCTATTTTTGAGTGTATAGTGACAGAAGCAATGTGTTTGCATGTTCATCAAATTGAATGTGGAATGTGTTTGTCAATAGTCCAACATCATAAATCAAGTAACATTAAAGAAACTGAAACATTTCTGTAACATTATATGAAGAACTGTCACACCAAATCTTGTCCCCCCTAAAAGTTGTCTGGCATGGGCGCTTATCAAATATAAACTCTATACTGTTGAGGCGTTAGGGTTAGGGTTGGGTTAGAGTTTAGTATTGATGAGACGATGGGGACAACTTATGGCAGGGGACCATTCACGGCATTACAGAACCGCAGAAGTGAAAAGATCACACTTTGCTAACTGTCTAATACGCACATGTGTAAGAAATTAATCCATGCACACACACACACGCATGTGAGCGCATGCACACACATGTGCACGCATGCACACACATGTGCACGCATGCACACACGTGCACCCATGCACACACATGTGCACGCATGCACACACGTGCACCCATGCACACACACGTCCTGAACCAGTCCTATAGACCATGCAGACTTTCAACAAACACACACAAAAGGAGCAACCTCTGTTCTAACCTTGTCACCTCCAAATTTACAATAATCTATTCTGCAGGCAAAGACCATACAGGGATGTTGATACAGCTGTCACAGTCATACTTGGAGTTGTGTGGGGTACCACAGACATGTAGACCCAGACATTGGGTGCATGTGCATATTCTCTGGTAACATTAATTTGTGAGTTTTGACAAGAATTTTATCCATTACATTTGTGAAGTATCCATTCAAGTAAATTAACTTCTCCAATTGTGTAAACACTGCATCCCTAGTCTCGCTTAGCCAGACCCCATCCAACTAAGAGATAAAAATGGAGGATAGAGTCAGCAAAGCCAAATTACTTCACCCCTTGTGTGTGTGCACCTCACCTCGCCCCTTGCGTGTGCACCTCGTCCCTTGTGTGAGTGTGCACCTCGTCCCTTGTGTGTGCACCTTGTCCCTTGTGTGTGTGTGCACCTTGCCCCTTGCGTGTGCACCTCGCCCCTTGTGTGTGCACCTTGTCCCTTGTGTGTGTGTGCACCTTGCCCCTTGTGTGTGTACCTCGCCACTTGTGTACATGTGCACTTTACCCACTGTCTGTCATGATATGGTAAACATCACATGGATAGCCCATGGATGCAAGACAATTTGGTTGCTATAGCTAAGCAGCAAATGACTTTACAAGTGGCCTATAATGCTACAAATACCCGCTTCAGAGGTACACCATGCCGAGCCATGAATGACGGCACTACCATGAATAATAGCATGGTCATTTCGTTGAAAATTCTGCACATTTCAGGACTGTTTGGGCATCTGTGGGAGTTCTGCCTGTGGCAAAATCTCCCAGTTCTCCTCTTTGAGGGGGGGGGGGGGGGGGTGCTGGTGGCTCAGTAGATTAACACTGGAAGTTAAGCAGTGAGCAGAGGGCACCACTCCACCTGTGTACCCTTTGGAGTCCTTTCCTGCACCCCCCTGCCACCAACCTGGGAATAAAAGGGAAGATGACCTACTGCAGCCACCGAACTAATTCTAATTTGATTTAATGGGATTACGTGTGTGAGTGAGTGTGGGATACTGGGTGCTTTAACAGTAGCCTCTGGCTAATGGATCACCCAGTTTAAACAAGAAAATATTATTATCATTGGATTGGATTGGATTGGATTGGATTAATCTTATTTAAACTGGGACACCCACTTAGCCATTGGCTACTTTTCAGGGGGCCCAGTAATCACAAGTACAGAATCAACAAACAAACAAACAAACAAACAAACATACTACATTGTTAATTGTTATTATAAACTGTCAATTGTTCAATCATCCAATGTTCAATTCTTTTGGTGGCTGTAGAATTGAACATTGGATGATTGAACATTATTACATCATTATCATTAAGTAGTATCAGTAGGATCATTATTACTACTACTACTACTAGTAGTAGTCTATTAGTCTATTACTATTAGTCTACTACTAGTAGTCTATACTACTACTACTAGTAGTAGTAGTAGTAGTATAGACATACTCTATAGCTGCTCCATTGCAAAAGTAAAGAAGCTGCAGCTTAAGTTAAACAACAAAACTTGCAAAACCTTTAATCATGGGAAAGTTATGACTTCAACAGAATGCTAACACAGATAGATCATAAACCAGCTGCACCCAGGACTATTGATGCTGCTGGCAACCCAGGAATCCCACCAGAGACAAAGACAGACAACAAACCCACCAGGAAATGGGACAAGGTAGGGAGACAGAGGGGAGAATGAACAAAAAATCAACGAGAACTAATAGCAATAAAATAAAGACGACAAGTTAGTTATCTATGAAGGGTAAAGTTTTCTATCAACTCCTGCTGATCTCTCTCGACTTGTAACAATGACTTGTGCTGGATTCGAAGTCTAACAAGAGAAGGAAACACACACATATAGCAAACAACTCACATGACGACCTTACCACTACTAAATCTAATATATTCTCACACATGAGTGTATTATATGCACAGCTCCTACACAGCACATTACATACACAAAACGATCACATACGGATGTACGTACGTGTGTTGTCAGGTAGCCAAGAGCAAGTGTACATTCTTATCCATTTAGCCTCATACATACACATGTACAAGAAAGTAATCTACCAACAGATTAATTGCATGGGTGTAGGAACCATGGGGGCTGGAGAGGCTATACCCCCCCCCCCCCCAAATATGTCTTATTCTAGTCAATGTTTGCCTGATCATGTATTAATCAAGTTATTATATTGTACATGAATTGCACATGAATTTGAATGAGCTCCCCCCCCCCCCCACACACACACACCCCAAAGTATAAATCGTTCCTATGCCAATGGCCTTATAGTCAGATATGAACATGACACAATACCGGCACAGTACAGTGTGTACACATACGCATACATACATACATACATAATACACGCATACTCACATGCACTCAAGCACACACACACACACACACACACACACACACACACACACACACACACACACACACACACACATTTACACAGATATGCATACATGTACAAATACAAAGAAAATACAAAATCCACACAGTCTTAAGTAAACCCACTCTAACACCCAATATATATAGGACCACAATAATAGGGGCTTCTGGACTGCACCTCTAGCCACTCAGGTCACTCAGGACACATTAAATTATATTCATGGTCAGAGTACAGGTGTAGGTAACTACATTCATGGCTACTTCCTTTATGGTGGTAAATTTATAAGGGGATGAGTTCATCTAGGGGTTGTATGGTTTATCACCCATCCTGTTGATCACCCGACCCGCCCACACAAGGGGATGTTGACAGACCTGCTGGCCTTGCCCCACTCACACTAAGGGATGTTGACAGACCTATGGACCTTGCCAAAAATTCTGCACCGAACCATCCAACAAGCGGATGCGGTACAATCATGCAAATTTTCCCATTTCATGTGGTCTAAGACTCCCTGATGTACACATGTATTACTCTGAACTGAAACACTGTGATAGCCCAATTGGACAGGGATTAATTGAAGTTGAATCTTGAAAGCTAAGAGAGGTTAATGATCATCACATAAACAGAGCAAACAGGATG
>CAUJGJ010000188.1:3986070-4008570 GCA_963170055.1 Halisarca cf. caerulea | reverse complement strand
AGCGCTTCACAGTTCCAGTCTCAGCTCTCGACGCAAAGAAGTGCAGTGCACCTGATGCATAAATGTACAGGTAAATTAGAACGGAGTGTATTTGCCTATACTTGCAAAGTACGGCTGTAGTTCAATTTCCAACAGTTTGGATGATTTTGCAAATTCTTGCATTTCCTTCAATAAACCAATTACATGTAGTTTTAGAATGATTCTAGTATTGTAATATGTGGATGTGATTCATTTCTACAGGAGACGTCCATTCCAGTTGGCCTTCAGAAGATGACTTCACTGGTGGGCTGGTTGAAGGAGATTCAAGAGAGGGTCTTCAAATGGTTCCAGGGACACCACATCACAAGCAAGAACAATGGAGAGAGGCAATTCATCACATACCAAACACGGAAAATCTGCATCTGCGTTACTCCTGTGAGTCATTAAGCCCTTGATGCAGCTACATGAGTTAAGGCCTTTCATGAACACTTGGTGTGGTGCAAAATCACACTCCATAGGGTGAAGCGTGGTATAGCTTAGAATGTAGGGCCCTTTGGAACAGGAAACCAAAAGCAGTGCCAACAGCAAGTGACAGGTTTTGTTCCTCATCAGTGTTGTCTACATGAATTGAGAATTAAGCAGTGACAAGTATGGCTAGGCAGCTTGGCTTTAGGAAGAAATATGAACCCTGTTCCAAGTTACCCTGATGTTCCCAGTTATACCACTTTACATAGTAAAGAAAAACAAAGGGCAAAGTGGGTGCAATATAAATTCATGTATACTGTCCTTTGTAGACAGCTTGATTGGCTTTGAATGTTCAAAGGGGGGGGGGATATTCTGGGACCTCAAGTCATGTCCTTTGTAGAGGGGTTTGTGGTATTGTGTCCATGTTTTCAAAGGTTCACTATCGGTGTTTCTACATGCAACTGCATATACGTACCTTGCTTACATGTGCATCTGGACTGCAGCTGGTTTAGGCAGGTGTTTGCTATAGGCTGTATTAGTAGGTACTAACTTGTACGGATTTCAGCAATTCTTATTTGCTTTCCTTGTAGATGAAGTCCCAAGTCATGGCGGTGGTGGAGGACAAGTGGACGTGCAGCTAAAATCTGTGATGGAAATACGTACGTATGTCAGGCAGCTACTCTCCCTCCTCCAGGCCGAGAATGTAGTTTTTTACTATGTTCATTCCCCACTGCTCTCTTCACAGCTGAGAAGTACCGTCGAATATTCCCCTATCCTTACTTCAACATCATGCAGTCAAAGGTGTTCGACAAGGTATGGGGTGGGTATGTATACCTAGATTCTGCCGCAATAGTGATAGTACGTAGTTATGTGCTATAAAAGGGACTGCAGAGATATTAGGAGTGGATTCATCAAATTCATGAGTAAAATATGTTGCTGCTTGTCATGAAATATTGGATAAAAGAAGTTAAAACATTTTTCCCAGCAAATGTTCAAAAGAAGTGTATTGCACTTGACTGAAAGCTGATTTAACCCGAGGAGAGATTTAGGTAAAAGCCTATATAGTACCAGTTACTTCTCTCTGTAACCTGGAGGGTAGTATGGTTTCCAGGAGAATCAACTCCAGGCGTTGGATTTGGGTTGCTTGTTGGAGTACGGCAGGCCAATGCAATCCAATGCCTGGCTGACTATAGCAGAAGTGGTTTGAGATCTCATGGCTCTCTTCCACCTGGTACCCACAGGTGCTGTACACTGATCTGCCTCTTGTTGTATCCGCACCTACTGGATCTGGAAAGACAGTTGTGTTTGAGCTGGCAATCCTTCGTCTTCTGATCCAGCTGAATGAGAGGGTGTCCTCAGTGAAGATAGTGTATGTTGCCCCCATAAAGGCCCTCTGCAGTGAGCGGTGTGAAGAGTGGAGAGAGAGGTTTCGTCCCCTTGGGTTGGAGTGTACTGAGCTTACCGGGGACACTGAGATGGACGACTTCTTTGAGCTACAGAAGGCCAACATCATCACCACCACACCAGTGAGTGATGCATGACACCAGATATTGACTGTGCATATACCAATACAAGCAATATACATACATACACACACACATGCGCGTACATGCACACATGCATATATACATGCATACATACATACATACATACGTAATATGTATGTATGTACACATACGTATGTATTAACACACACATACACATGTAAATACACACACATGTACATACATACGTATGTACATCCAAACATGTTTTCACACACACACACACACACACACACACACACACACACACACACACACACACACACACACACACACACACACACACACACACACACACACACACACACACACACACACAGATGTGCTAGCAAGTTTTAAATGATTTATTTTGCTGGTTGTCTGGGTGCACATTGAAAATCCCATGTCATTATGTCAACACTGACTTCATATAAGCATTTAAAAAGCCCACAACATCAATAGTGATTACATAACCATTGCGAAGGTGCATCAACACTGTGTACACAGAACTGAGTAGACATTAGTCAGTACCAAGTCTGAGCACTTCCTTCCCTGGACATAGCCGGGTCAATGTTACATATTTGAACTTCTTTTGAAACTCGTTAACCTCTCTCACAGTCCACTCTCCCGACATTCCTGATCACCATAACTCCACCACATCTGCTCATGAACAAACTTTCACAACAAGGCATGTACATACGTAGCATATGCATGTTAGGTGTATATGTTTAGTAATTTATTGCAATTAACCTACCTACGTATATACTATGTCAGTAAACCACAAATGAGATAATAAAATAAAATAATGGCCGTGCAAAGATGATGACCTGTGACCTGATGCCTCTAGAACTCGTGACCTTGAATTTTTAATTATTTTACACCACCCATGTACAGTATCTGTAGAATCTGAATTGCACACATGAGTACTTGTGTGTGTGTGTGTGTGTGTATGTGTGTGTGTGTGTGTGTGTACATACGTAAGTTTGCATGTGGTTGTATACGCTATGCCGCCAGTGCAAGGTATGATGAAATTGCTACAGTGTGCATGCTCGAAGTGGTGCTTCCCTCACCTCAGGAGAAGTGGGACAGCATGACTAGAAGATGGAAAGACAACAAGTCTCTCATTCAGCTAGTGAGGCTGTTTCTCATAGACGAGGTCAGCAGCATGCATGCCTTGTATACAATACACACACACAGTCCTAAATGGCCTGGCTCAGCCTGTGTGTGGAAGGGCTTCTGCTGTTGTCTGTTGCATGCATGCATGTGTCAGGGCCTGTATACATGTGAGCCCATCATATGTGATTTCAGATGTACAGCTATATTTGTATGAGAGTGAGGAAACATGCATGTGTCGGCCATATTCAAGTATTGTTATGAAGGTAGAAAATTTCAGGTACCACACAATGCATGGACATATGTATGAAAGATTGCATGTTTCCTGTGATGTTTGTTGTCAACTGGTCCTGGGCCTCTTATAACCTTCTTCTATTGTGTCCTTCACTGTATGGCACAGAGATACAGCAGGGAAAGAGACCGATCAATGTGATCTCCCCTCTCGATCTTGTGTTAAAGCTGTCAATGATATACATATGTAGATCGAGGCCATGGATGTTGTCAATGCCATATGGGGTGTATTTCAAGGCTACCAAGACAGCCCATACAGTTGTACAGCACTGAACCAGCATGATCCAGCCTCCTGACACTTATGTATCAGTATGTAGTACTCTACGCATGTTTAGGTAGTTTCCCTTCTTCAGTGTCTGAGCTAGAATCTGAGACTGTTGGGGCTTCTACCACCTACTGTACGTTCTTCTGTTATACCCCATCTATCCCACCCCCTCCCCCCTCAGGTACACTAGTCCTACATCTATCCCACCCCCTCCCCCCAGATACACTAGTCCTACATCTATCCCACCCCCTCCCCCCTCAGGTACACTAGTCCTACATCTATCTCACCCCCTCCCCTCAGGTACACTAGTCCTACATCTATCCCACCCCCTCCCCCCAGGTACACTAGTCCTACATCTATCCCACCCCCTCCCCCTCAGGTGCACTAGTCCTACATCTATCCCACCCCCTCCCTCTCAGGTACACTAGTCCTACATCTATCCCACCCCCTCCCCCTCAGGTACACTAGTCCTACATCTATCCCACCCCCTCCCCCTCAGGTACACCAGCTTAACGATCCACATAGAGGACCTACGGTAGAGGCCATTGTCAGCAGGATGAAGACGGTCCAGTCGTCCATGCTAGCTCAGGAGTGTGGCCGGGACACATCCACTGCCATCAGATTCCTGGCTGTGTCTGCCACCATCCCAAACATCAGTGATGTGAGTACACAGGTGGTAGTACATACACAGGTGGTAGTACACAGGGGGTAGTACATACGTAGGTGGTAGTACACAGGTGGTAGTACACAGGGGGTAGTACATACGTAGGTGGTAGTACACAGGTGGTAGTACATATGTAGGTGGTAGTACATACACAGGTGGTAGTACACAGGGGGTAGTACATATGTAGGTGGTAGTACACAGGTGGTAGTACATATGTAGGTGGTAGTACATACACAGGTGGTAGTATATACGTAGGTGGTAGTACACAGGGGGTAGTACATACGTAGGTGGTAGTACACAGGGGGTAGTACATACACAGGTGGTAGTACACAGGGGGTAGTACATACATAGGTGGTAGTACACAGGGGGTAGTATATACGTAGGTGGTAGTACACAGGTGGTAGTATATGGATGGGGTGAACAGTTGTTAATACATGTATATACATGTATATACATGTATATACATGTATATACAGGGCCGTAGGAGCCACCAGGGCCAGTAGGGCCATGGCCCTACTGGTTTTTTGGCCAACCTCAAGACTCAGAACTTTAGAACATAGGCAATATTGGTGAAAAACCAGCAGATGTGGCAAAATGCTCAATTAACCTTAGGTTACTCTCGCTATTGTTTCTCTTCCAAGTGAATTGGACCTTCAATGGTAGGAATTTTAAATAAACTTTTAAGTCATGATTTGAAAGGTTTTGCACCAAAGCACTAGCTATATGAATGAAGAGACAAGTCTGACTTGCTAGGCCAACCTAGTGGGACGGTTGTATATATACTATAGCAAGCCATACTATAGCAAGCCATACTATGAAGTAACTAAGATTGCAGAAGATCACATGTCACTAGAATGACAAAACTTGGAGCTTTTAATGACTAAGTTAACCATACATTGCCTCTGGTTAAACATTTAGCCTTATGGCTTTAGTATGACCATTTGCTCCTTATATATACATAATATATATGCAGACCAGGACTTCATTAAGTTTCATTTTATGATGTTGTCAGTGATGATTAAATGGCCAGACCGGTTTTTTGAAGCTTCCTACGGGCCTGATATATATGTATATACAGGGGGTATATACGTACATGTACATGTACACATACGTACTTTAGTATATTGTCAGTGTAGTGTGTGTGTCCTCTCGTGTACACTCACATCACTTGCTGTATGTTGTACCTGTGCCTCCCAATGCAGGTGGCTGCTTGGCTGGGTAGTGAAGGGAGCCCAGCAGTAGCATACAAGTGAGTGTATCCATTAATATACGTATATTAACCAATACACCTACATATGTATGTATGTAGGTGTGTATCTATGTATTTGAAAGACGTTCTGTCCATGGATTGATAGCTCGTGCTATTAAAGCATGACAAGAACATCATTCAAAGACTTTTTTACATCAGCAGTGCTCTTGGACACTTCTACCTCATTTGTAATCTTGTGCTTGTATGTACATTAAGACCACTGCCTCACCATGCACCATGTTCAGTGGGACCACTGCCTCACCATGCACCATGTTCAGTGGGACCACTGCCTCACCATGCACCATGTTCAGTGGGACCACTGCCTCACCATGCACCATATTCAGTGGGACCACTGCCTCACCATGCACCATGTTCAGTGGGACCACTGCCTCACCATGCACCATGTTCAGTGGGACCAATGCCTCACCATGCACCATGTTCAGTGGGACCACTGCCTCACCATGCACTATGTTCAGTGAGACCACTGCCTCACCATGCACCATGTTCAGTGGGACCACTGCCTCACCATGCACCATGTTCAGTGGGACCACTGCCTCACCATGCACCATGTTCAGTGGGACCAATGCCTCACCATGCACCATGTTCAGTGGGACCACTGCCTCACCATGCACTATGTTCAGTGGGACCACTGCCTCACCATGCACCATGTTCAGTGAGACCACTGCCTCACCATGCACCATGTACATTGAGACCACTGCCTCACCATGCACCATGTTCAGTGGGACCACTGCCTCACCATGCACTATGTTTAGTGGGACCACTACCTCACCATGCACCATGTTCAGTGGGACCACTGCCTCACCATGCACTATGTTCAGTGAGACCACTGCCTCACCATGCACCATGTTCAGTGGGACCACTGCCTCACCATGCACTATGTTCAGTGAGACCACTGCCTCACCATGCACCATGTTCAGTGGGACCACTGCCTCACCATGCACTATGTTCAGTGAGACCACTGCCTCACCATGCACCATGTTCAGTGGGACCACTGCCTCACCATGCACCATGTTCAGTGGGACCACTACCTCACCATGCACCATGTTCAGTGAGACCACTGCCTCACCATACTTGTGATATGTGCAAGGTGACCTTCCAACCACAGGTGCCCAGCTGTAGATGGCACGGATTAATACTGCACTTGTTAAAACTTTACATGTGGTTAAGCGTGCTGAATGATTAAAAACCTCTCAGTGGTACTTGGCAGGTGCTGCTCCATCTTGTGACCATTACTGAACCTTTGACTGTTGGAACGTTTCAGCTTCTACTTTACAGCAGCAGTTTGGTGCACGTTAGTGTGTGCACACTGCATGATTCATATCACTCCAATAGATGTATTTATCCTGCAGAGGTGTTTGGTGATAGGCTACTGTTCTAAGCACACAGTTTAAGACAAGGCAGAAAAATAATGGTGTGTGTGTGTGCTGTCCTGTGTAGCATTGACGAGAGCCACAGACCAGTTCACCTGAGGAAGGTGGTCCTCGGGTACCCTGAGTCAAGTTCCATGTTCAAGTTCGACTGCTCCCTCAACTACCGGCTCAGCAGTGTCATCCACACGTACTCCGAGGACAAGCCCACACTTGTGGTGAGTTCAACGGGGCACCATCTCTATTGTACGCTGTATAGCACATTATACATGTACATGTGTCCTACACTGTAAGTTGGGCATTTAGATACATATATGTATATATGTGTATTGTGCCCTATCTACTATTAAGAGTGCGTAATGTACAGATTGTTTATATTATTGTGCACTGGCACTGGATGGACTGTGTACATGTATACTGTGCATTGACATTTGTACTCTGTAGCATAGAGCATTGAATATATATACAATATGTACACAGTGTAAATACTGTAAATTATATGTACTGTACACTGTATGCTGCACTTGTATGTACACACACACACTGCAGCCACTGTGGTGAACATATGTACTTGATTCCTCTGGTACTATCCATCTATGTAGTTCTGTGCCACTCGTAAAGGGACACAACAAGCTGCCTCAACACTCCTCAAAGATGCTCGGTTTGTCATCAATGCTCAACATAAGACAAAGCTACTTCAAGTGGCCAACTCCTTGCGTGACAGCAAGCTGAGAGGTACGAGGTACATCGTGACCCTTCACCACTCACCTGTACCCATTGGGTCTTGTGTGACCACTGCAGATGTGGTGGTGTATGGAGTGGGCTACCATCATGCTGGGCTTGATGCCACCGATCGCAAGACCATGGAGACCATGTTTCTTGCTGGAGAATTGCCTGTTTTGTGTAAGTTGCCTTTGCATCCACAGCAGTGCTGAAGAAGAAGGTGTTGAATAGATATCCCCACTAGCCCCCTCTCCTCCCTCTTCCCTGCACTGCTAACCTCAGAACACAACACTGCATCCTTCACATCCTTCTCCCATTTAGTCAGTTTGATCATCAAAGATACCCAAGTGCATGGTTAACTACAATTCTATTTTAGTATCCTGCATGCTATTCCTTCCTAGTTCATTCTTTAATTCAAATCTTCCTCTGTATTTGCATGTCAATTTATTAATCTTAATTTCATTTCCATTTTGATTCTTCCTATTCTACTCCTTATTTCCTTTAACTTTCTATTTTCTGCTTCTCTTTTTTTCTTCCTGTTTGTATCTTGTTTACTGGGTGCCTAGGATAGTAGCCACTGGCTAAAGGCTTCCCCAGTCAAATAACCTAACCTAACCTAACCTAACCTCACTCACTGCTGATGGTGTTTTATACTGTCTATACCTGTAGTTTGTACCAGTACTCTTGCTATGGGTGTAAACCTCCCTGCCCACCTGGTGGTGGTGAAGTCCACTCAGCAGTATGCCAACAACGGGTTCTGCGAGTACAGTGAGACTCAGATCCTGCAGATGATAGGCAGAGCTGGAAGGCCACAGTTTGACACCACAGCTACAGCCGTCATCATGACAAGGAACTCCACCAAAGTACGTGTGTGCACTCTCCACTGCTGGCATGTCCGTGGCCTCGCATAGAGTGCATGTCTGGACGTACATACAGTACCACCATGGGGGGTGCTGATGGCTCAGTAGGTTAGCACTGGAAGTAAAGCAGTGAGCAGAAGGCACCACTCCACCTGTGTGCCCTTTGGTGTTTTTTTCCCTGCACCCCTGCCACCAACCTGGGAACAGATGAGAAGATGACCTACTGCAGCCACCAAACAATAACTAGAAATTGATTTAATTTGATTGTGTGGGTGAATACATAGGATACTGGGGGCCTTAGGAGTAGCCTCAGGCTAATGGCCCACCCAGTCAAAATAAGAAATTATTATTATTATTATCATGTCTGCATGTACTGTATGTACGTATGTGATATGCCTGTAGTGTTGTCCTGCACACTGCTACATACACTATTCATATGTATGCTGTATGTAATTATATATAATATGTATTCAAATGTACATGCACTGTTCTGCTATTTCTGCTGCTTAGGGGAAGTATGAGTCTTTGATGAATGGGAGTCAACTGATCGAAAGCTCGTGAGTCAGCTACGACTATCCCCCTCCATAGTAGTAATCCAGACTACAATCTCACCTCTTTCCTCGGGCCCTGAGGGAGAGGTGAAGTTGTAGTCCGGGCTACACGAGGCTACCTCAAGTCCATTCCTCCTCAATGGCATTGTACACATACTCCGCACACACACATAGTGTACCTCTCTTAGATGATACGTATACTCTGGACCACTTGGCTGTATTCCTGTAAACAGAATATCCCACTATCAGACATAAATACATACAGTGTACTATGTACGTATATTGTCGTGGTACTGTACGTGGTGGAGAATCGATGGTACATTCCTCCGGCCATTCAGAATATTCCTTTATGTGTTATGCACCTAAGAGGGGCCTAATGTAATGTATGTACTAAGTCTTGTATTGTACAATGCTGCTGGTCCAGTCTCCATGCAAACCTCATTGAACACCTCAATGCTGAGGTTGTACTTGGGACCATCACTGATGTATCCATTGCTCTGGAGTGGCTCAAGTCCACGTTCCTCTTTGTACGGATCAAGCAGAACCCCAAGCACTATGGCATTCCAGCCATGCTAGCCCCCGGACAACTGGAGGAGAAGCTACAGGAGATGTGTTTGAAGGATCTGAACCTACTGGAGCTCCATGGACTGATCACGTTAGTAGAAGGCTTTGATGTTAAGCCTACAAGTGAGTTAACTGTGTGTGTGTGTGTGTGTGCATGCATGCGTGCGTGTGTGTACATACATATGTACATGTTTGCGTGGGTGTGCATATGGTGTGTGTACATATGTGCGTACATACATGCAGTGTTATTGCCAGCCATTTCAAGCAGGTCGGGCCACCCTGCTTAATTTTTGGCTTAAACTATCCTTTACTTTTAGTAGTATCTCTTCCTTCTTTGTTGAGGTCCTTCAAGTGGATATATTAGGTTAAACTGACACCGAGCACATCAATCTGAAACAATTTTCATTCTCTGTTTTGAAAAGCACTCATAGGCACCGTCATGTGGACTTTGAGCATCTCTCCCACTTTGATCACAATGTTGTTGCAAATGCAGAGGAGTAACTTGATACTAAGCCATGCAGAAGTGAACCAGGATATTGGCAGCTGTGCACTAGCCTACTACTGGCTTATGCAAATGCCAACCTCTTCAATTTTGTTTTCTGGTAACTACCTTGCATATGCATGTGTTACACATGTCTACATTCTGTCGTCCCTGTCTGAACAGAACACACACCCTCTGCCTCTCCACTCTCCCTCTCTCTCTCTCTGTATGCAGCCAAAGGAAGACTAATGGCACAGTACTGTGTGGCTTTTGAGTCCACAAAGAAGTTCCTTAGTGTGAAGGGAACAGAACAGCTAAGTGAAATGGTCAGTTGTGAGTGCATAATAGTCACTTGTATATGGTGCGTAGCCACACCCCTGCCCCACCCCTCACTGCTTACTGACAGTTGGCAGTGCTTGTGTCATGTGCTGAGTTTGAGGATGTCAGACTCCGTGTGAATGAGAAGAGAACACTCAACACCCTCAACAGTGACAAGAACAGACAGACCATCAGGTACACATCAGATACAGTATGTAGACTATAGCAATGGGGAAGGATGGATTGACTGAGGGGAGTGATGCGCTGACTGATGGCAAGTGATGGGCTGACTGATGGCAAGTGATGGGCTGACTGAGGGAGTGATGGGCTGACTGATGGGGAGTGATGGATTGACTGATGGGGAGTGATGGGCTGACTGATGGCAAGTGATGGGCTGACTGATGGGGAGTGATGGATTGACTGATGGGGAGTGATGGGCTGATTGATGGGGGGTGGTAGGTTCACTGCTTTGGCTGCACTTGTGTAGATTTCCAATGAATGGGAAGATTAAGACAACAGAGATGAAGATCAACTGGTGAGCTTCACTTCTTGGGTTTGCTATATGCACAGCGTTTGTAGAAAGCTTCTTCAATCAGCCAGCTGCCTCACCACCACAGCAACACTGTAGTCTCTTGCCCTCACTTCTGCATCACCCCTCTTCAACATCATTTTCACTCCCACATCACTTTCACCTACATCACCCTCACCTATGAACATCACCCTTGATCACTCTGCATCACCCTCACTCCTACATCACCCTCACTCCTATGTCACCCTCACCCTCACTCCTACATCACCCTCACCCTCACTCCTATGTCACCCTCGCCCTCACTCCTACATCACCCTCACCCTCACTCCTATGTCACCCTCACCCTCACTCCTACATCACCCTCACTCCTATGTCACCCTCACCCTCACTCCTATGTCACCCTCACCCTCACTCCTATGTCACCCTCACCCTCACTCCTACATCACCCTCACTCCTATGTCACCCTCACCCTCACTCCTACATCACCCTCACCCAACCCTGTCTTCTAATCTTCTTCATGTCTTTTCTTCAGTCTCATTCAAGCATCTCTTGGGATGCTGCCCTTACAAGACTTCTCCCTCAACCAAGACACACAGAAGGTGTTCAGACTAGCAACGAGACTCTCCAAATGTACGTGTACCAACCACTCACAGCTTGTGCAGCAGCCATCACTAGAGATAGTGATCTGCATGTGGGGGTTAGGGTTGCTGTGTGCTGTACGGATTGCTCAAGCCTGACTGCTGCTGACTGTGGTATTGGAGTAGAATCTCAGCAAATACAAATAATTTGGACACATAAATGCCACTGTATGCTTTACAGAGCACAAGTATCTGTGTACATGCATACAATGATATGGTTGTTGCATCACATGTATGTCATATGAGTGTCACATGTGCATGTGTTTGCTGTCAGGTCTGATGGAGCTGCAGTACCAGGAGAACCATATGAGGTCACTGGTCAGTGCAGTTGTGCTCTGCAAGTGTGTGAGGGCCAAGCTCTGGGAGAACAGCAAACATGTTGCCAAGCAGTTGGAGAAGATAGGTGTGTGTGTGTGTGTGTGTGTGTGTGTGTGTGTGTGTGTGTGTGTGTGTGCGTGTGCGTGCGTGCGTGTGCGTGCATGCGTGTGTGCGTGCATGCGTGTGTGCGTGTATGTGTGTGTGTGTGTGTGTGTGTGTGTGTGTGTGTGTGTGTGTGTGTGTGTGTGTGTGTGTGTGTGTGTGTGTGTGTGTGTGTGTGCATGTGCATGTGTGTGTGTTGAGGAGTGTATGATGTGTTCCTCATTTCTCAGGTGTTACACTCTCCACTGCACTGGTCAATGCTGGGATGACCAGTTTCCAGCACATATCAGCCACCAACCCACGGGAGCTTGAGCTAGTGAGTACTGTGTGTGTGTGTGTGTGTGTGTGTGTGTGTGTCTGTGTGTGTGTGTCTGTGTGTGTGTGTACATAGAGTTGCATTCCTCTCGAACAATTGCCAGATTCTGAACAAGCACCCTCCTTTCGGCAACCAACTGAAGGATGCAGTCTCCAAACTGCCTCGCTACTCACTGACAGTGGCTCAGACAGACTCTAAAGAACCGAGGAAGTCCCAAGCACATATCTCCATCACTGTGCACCTCACTAACTGCCTTGAGCTAAAACAGAACAATGTTCTCTTTCGAGGACACCAAGGGGTCATCTTGGTGGTGGGGGATCAGACCAATAAAGTTGTTTTCAAACAGAAGATCATGTGAGCTCATGTACTGTACAAGATGCACTGCATGTACAGACAGTGTGTGTGCATGTTAGGTGTGCAAACTGGTGATCCCCCACTCAGGGATGTGTCCCTCCTGGGAAGTGATGGACGAGTCACGAGATCATTTGCTGTCAACAGATGTCACAAAAGTGATGAACTGGAACTGAGCCTCATACACACAGACTATGGTGAGCCCATTGATCCCCTCCTCCTTACACTGTGTTCTGTTTAAACATGTGATTCTCTCCTTCCACATTCCCACTCCTTTGTCTCCCTCTTCTCCCCTCTCTCTGCCCCCCCTCTCCTCCTCCACTATCCACCTGCTACATACAGTTGGTCTTGATTGCCATCAGAAGTTCACCCCAGTCTACTCTGTCCAGTCCGTTGAGTACAGGGGTTCCCAACCCCCCTATCCTAGGGAGCCTGCTGACTACAAGGGTCCCCAACCCCCCTACCCCGGGGAGGCTACAGAGCTCCTATCCAACAGCAATCAGACCTTGGACCATTTTTCCATTGGATTTGACGAGTACATGTACGAGGAAGAGGATGATTTGACCACCCTCCCTCTGGCTGGACACACTAGTGAGTGTGTAGTTATCACTCTATGAACATATGCACGTGCATGTGCATGCGTGTGCGCACACACACACACACTAGATCTGTTCATATGCATGCAAGTACACACTCACACCACTACTTGGAGGTTAGTCTGCTCTGCCTGTTCTGCTTTAAATCCCACATTCAGGTGTCCAGGCTGTACGTACAATGAGAGGTCCATCAAAACCATGTAACCACAGGTGCACCAACAAGCAGTAGTATCTGGTGTGTGTGTGTGTGTGTGTGTGTGTGTGTGTGTGTGTGTGTGTGTGTGTGTGTGTGTGTGTGTGTGTGTGTGTGTGTGTGTGTGTGTGTGTGTGTGTTTATGTGTTTATGTGTGTGTGTGTGTGTGTGTATGTGTGTTTATGTGTGTGTGTGTGTGTGTGTGTGTGTGTGTGTGTGTGTGTGTGTGTGTGTGTGTGTGTGTGTGTGTGTGTGTGTGTATGTTGTGTGTGCGTGCATATGTGCATGCGTGTCTGTGAGTGTGTGTGTATGTGTGCGTACATACATGCATGCGTATTCATACAGGTACTTGTGTATTGTGGTCAATTTTCTATCCCTGCTCTATGCTTGTTGCCTTAACGGTCTGATAAGCTGCGGACATGAATGTTGTAAGATAGGCACCTTACCTGACAGCGGGAAGAGAAAACAAGTGACTAACAACAGGAAGCAGCAGGATTACAGGAAGCAGCAGGAAAACAGGAAGCAGCTGGAAAACAGGA
Source organism: Halisarca cf. caerulea (assembly GCA_963170055.1). NCBI lineage: Eukaryota > Metazoa > Porifera > Demospongiae > Chondrillida > Halisarcidae > Halisarca > Halisarca cf. caerulea. Next base: position 3,994,554 of record CAUJGJ010000188.1, on the reverse strand, counting down.
AGCATGAGCACAGTGGTGGAATGGAGAACTACCTTGCACAGCTGCGTGCAAAGACAAAGGACATACCACAGACTCCACTAAACCGTCTGAAGGTCAGCAATCTCTCTCAACCGAACACTGTATATTGTGACTGCTAGTGTCTTGTGCGTAGGTTATGACAACTCCTACAGTACATTCCCTCAGCCCATCCCTGTCTTCTCTCACATCACTCACTGAGAAGTTCTCTTACAAGAGGAAAGAGAAGCCGACCATCATGCCTTCCTCTGTCTCCTCAGCCCCGCCAGCTACTCACTTTTCCATGCTCACCACCCGTTTTCCCCCTCCCACAGCTCCTCCTTCCACACCTGCTCACAAGTCATCTCCAGAGCTTGTGGACACGCCCATTCAACCACCTCCCACAAAACGTGGTTTGCCAACCACTGAACAAGACAGCATTAATGTATGTGAACTCTTTGATAATTTTGACAGTGGTGACGAAATTCTGGTTCCCATGCTGAATTTGGAATCAGATCAACATCCAGAGGACAGTGGGGTTGGTATGTCACTGGATGTTAGCCCCTTCAACTCCAAAGATTGCAGAAGAGGATCTGAAAATGCCACGAGTACAAGTTCGAATTGGAGTTCCAACACAGGAGGCTGGTCGGGTAACAGCAGCACTCCCATTCAGTATAGTGCTAAGGTGAGGACAACCACCCCAATGTCCCTGAAGAGGTCAGTGCAGTCTTCAGCCAAAGAGACATCATTTATGACTAGCTTAACTGCTCCTAAAAGGCCTTCCCTTCAGCCTAGAAATCTTGTACCAACCTTCAGAACAGTGTTGGCTGGTGAGTGTGCCCTCATGGATCCCACCACTGGACAGCCCAAGATCAGCTATACGTAAGTTAGTGTATGTATTGATCACTGTGGTGTGTGTGTGTGTGTGTGTGTGTGTGTGTGTGTGTGTGTGTGTGTGTGTATGTGTGTGTGTGTGTGTGTGTGTGTGTGTGTGTGTGTGTGTGTGTATGTGTGTGGTGTGCATGTGTGTGTGTGTGTGTGTGTGTGTGTGTGTGTGTGTGTGTGTGTGTGTGTGTGTGTGTGTGTGTGTGTGTGTGTGTGTGTGCATGCGTGTGTGCGTGTGTGTGTTATGCCTGTGTTTTATGTATGTAAGAAGACTATCCACTCAGCTTTGTCTACACCCATCTTTTGCATTCGTGCACACACACACACACACACACACACACACACACACACACACACACACACACACACACACACATATAGCAAAAGCTCTCCAAGAGATGATACCCCCCAGTTGTCCTCTCCCATCATTGGCAACAAGGCAGTCCTTCCTGTCTTGCCCGAAGGCAGGACAAATCCTTCACTGCTTTCTGGTCAGTTTACATCATTTTTCACATCTGAACCAGCTAAAAGGTAAGACACCCACACTCCAAGTCCACATCAACATCTGCATGACGAAATAGTGTGTGCGATGCATATCGTAATAGTGTGTGCGATGCATGTCGTAATAGTGTGCGATACGTGTATTCATGTGAAAGTGCACATGCACATCCAGTCACACAATGCAGACGTACAGACACATCCACACCCACATGTACACACATGTGCATGCACTACCCCACACATGAAGTCGTTTCCTCCACTCCTTGTGTAGTGTTGTGCCAGAACTACAAATCACTGCGGACCTCTTTGATGGAATTCTTTAATGCTAGATACTATTACATCACAAGGAAATGACGACTCCTACTCTTAATTGCAACAGTTGACACTTGATCTGACAAAGTTGTTTCCTCAATCCCTGTAATTATTGTTCCACTACACTCAATCTATAATGTCTTCCACAGATACAAACTGGTAATATACAAAAATGTACTCCATTGATAATTGTGGTATGTTTGAATTAATCATAATTAAAACATAACGTGATTGAAGTTACAATCATCATCACATTATATTCTGTAGAATTATTTACATGTCCATAAATGGCTGCCATATAGTATAATCTTAATTAATTAATTCAAGAAATCACACAAAATTTGAGTTAATGTCATTAAAACAGCTTAAAACTAATGTTGCATAAATCCTTATTCAGTAGCTAAATAATAACTACATTGTAATGATACACACAGTGACATACATACTGTACACATGTGATGACAATCATGTCAGAACAATCAAGTATATAAAGTGGTGGAAATCTGGGCAAGGACACGGCAAACTCCATATTATTGTGAGAGATTAGATTCCTTTAGCTGCTCGAGCTGCAGAGAAAGAAATCACATGACTGTCACATGATTGTCACATGACACAGCAGTTAATGCATACCTTGACTGTTGGCTCTTTTGCGTCGAAATTCCTGAAGAAAAGGGGGGACATCCCCTTCCTGGGAAAAAAAAAGACAGAAAAGTGATCAGCACTTTGGGTATACACATTATAGGTATATTATGCACAGGCTCATATGTACGTATGCATCACACATATATACACACTCCTTTGAATCAGTACCTGAACTCTTACAGAAGTACAGGCTTATACATACATATGCATCACACACACACACACACACACCTTTGAATTGGCATCTGAACTCTTTACAGTAGTGGGCTCTTTTTGTCCAGATTTCTTCTTGCTTATGAGTTTCTTCTTCCATTCTGGAACACCGTCATCTTTGGTCTCTGATTCTTTAGAAGAGAACTTGACAGAGGTGCGCCGGACACACCCACGAGGGGGCGTCTCATCCTTCTCCTCCTCATGGTCACCAGCTGAAACAGTAGCACTCCCGGGAGTTGAAGAGTGCCTTACCTCATCTTCACTTGTAGAAGACACGGAAGGTTCCACTTTGGGTACAGGTTTCACAGAACTTCCTGTGCTATCTGAAGTGGAGAAGACCTCATCCACAGATGACACACTGCTGTTTCTCGAGTCTGTCACTTTTGCACTTGGTCCTGCCAGCAAGTGATCAGAGGAAGTGAATTCCTGTTTTGTTGACATTGGTTTTGTTTCCTTTGTGCTGTCCAGCAGAGGTTCCGATTGCGCTCGTTCGGTGGCCGTCACTGATGTTGGTACACCAAGCTCATCCTTCTTCTGCTCTAGTTGCTGCTTACGATTCGCTAGTTTTGACTGCCAATTGGGTAGCTCCTCTTCACTGTCAAACAGCGACGATGCAGTTGGTTTCTGCTCCTCTTCAGATATCTCAACCTTTGGTTCCACTGGTTTGGGGTCCTCCTTGACAGGCGTCGAGGACTTCGTGTCAGCAGTTTTGGATGATTTTCCTAGAAGCTTTTCCCTCTCCAGCTCACGTTGCTTCTTCCTTTCCGCCAATCTCTTCTGCCAGTCCGGGACATCTTCGTCTACTGCTGATGTGTTCTTTGGCACACGTGATGTGGTGGATGTGGTCTTGCTTGACTCAGCCTTTGTCTGTGTGCTCCTCACTGCATCTTTACTGGATTCTTTGGTGGTTTTGGAATTACTGGTGGGTGCTCCCTTCCGCTGGAGAGAAGGCGAGGTGCTTTGAGACGACAGCTCCTTTTCTCTCCCCTTTTCCTTCTTCCTGTCCAGTATGCGTCTCCTCCATGCAGGCATATCCTGATCACTACTACTGCTACTACTGCTAGTGGTGTTGGCTGTGGAGAAGGTCTTCGATCGAGAGTACTTGGACTGATTGGATTCCTTCATCTTTGACGCCTGCTCCAACCATGATGGGCCAGAGGGGGTGTCGCGAGATGACTTAGGACTACTTGTCTTATTTGGAGATGGTGTCTTCCTCAAAGGAACGGGACTTAACTTCCTGATATTTGGAATTACCTCTTTTTTGGAGGTAACTTCCTCTTCTTTCAAGGAAGCCTCCTTGTCAGTCTGTGATGCTGCAATGTCCTCATTCGCCTGCTTCACTGCATCCTGGTCCACCACAATCCAGTCCTCGAGGACAGTGCTATCCTCCTGTTTCACTGATGATGCAACAGCAGATTGCTCTGGGGGAGATTCCCCATCGTGAAGAGTAGGTGTGGTCTCAGACTTCTCTACCACTGTTATCTGGACAGTTTCCTCCACAAGGACAGGAGGAGGTGATGATTTGGACTTGAACAGGACATCCTCGCCGTCTTCATCAAAGAGGGACTCAATTGTAGCCTTCGATTTGTGGTCCTTTGAGTCCTCCACCTTCACTTCAACATCTTCAGGTTTCTTGCTGTCCTCAAGCAAGTCTTCATCAAACAAAGAACTGCTTCCTTCAGATTTTTTGGTAGAAGTCGCAGAAGGTTCTTCCAATTTCGTAGCCTCTTTATCTGCTTTCTTCTTTGCCAGCTTCTCTCTCCACGATGGCATGTCTTCCTCAACTGTCTTTGCTCTCTCCCGAGATTTAGAAGCTTGCTGCTGAGCCTTCTCTGCTTCCTTCTGTTTGCGGCGCTCCTCCAGCTGCTTCTTCCACTCTGGAACAGCATCTGTACTTTTGGCAGATATAGGTTTCTTGTCACTGTCCTTTGTAGTAGTCTTACGTTCTTCTGTCTTTGTACCCCTCACATTCGCCACTTTCTTGGTGCTTGTCTCTGCTTTTATCCTCTCCGTTTCAGCAGCACGGGCTGCCTTGCGCTCCTCAAGTCGTTTCTTCCACTCTGGAACATCCTCTTTCTTAGAGGCAGGAACGTCCCCTTTTGTAGCAGGAGGAACCTCCTCTTTCTTAGCAGCAGGAATGTCCTCTTTCTTAGCAGGAGGAACCTCCTCTTTCTTAACAGGAGGAACCTCCTCTTTCTCAACAGGAGGAACCTCCTCTTTCTTAACACGAGGAACCTCCTCTTTCTTAACACGAGGAACCTCCTCTTTCTTAGCAGCAGGAATCTCCTCTTTCTTAGCAGTAGGAACCTCCTCTTTCTTAGCGGTAGGACCTTCCTTATCCACCTTTATGTCCCTGGCCTTCCCCTCTACTTTGGTAGGTTCTTTCTCTTTTTTGGGTTTCTCTTCAGCAGCAGCTTTAGTGGTTTTGGTGTCCAGAGGTGAATCATTTGTCCTCCTTGTAGTGTCTTCCTTCGCCTTTCTACCTTCTGTAGCAAGTTTAAGCTTCTCTTTCTCTGCTGCTCGAGCAGCCCTGCGTTCCTCAAGTTTTCTCTTCCACTCTGGTACCTCATCCTTCTTAGCAGCTTCTTTCACAGTCGACTCACTCGGTTTCACCTCAGGAGGCACAACTGTCACCTCGTTAGAGGATGCTTCAGTGGTGGCAGCCATTTTCTGATCTTTGGCTCCATTATTCTCATCAGCTGTTTCTACTGAAACTTCATCTTTGCTCACCTGCTCCTCCTTTGATACATCTTCCAGTTTCTCTTCTAGAACAGCTTCTGGTTTCAACTCTGAGACAGGTTCCAAATTCTCTTCTTCAAAGGGTTCTGGTTGTTTTTCTGGAACAGGTTCCAATTTCTCCTCTGAAACAGGTTCCGGTTTTGCTTCTTGGACAATTTCTGATGTCTTCTCAGAGACAGGTTCCACCTTCTTCTCAGGGACAGGTTCTGGTTTCTTTTCAGGGACAGGTTCTGGTTTCTTTTCAGGGACAGGTTCTGGTTTCTTTTCCAGGACTGGTTCTGTTTTTTTCTCAGGAACAGGTTCTGGTTTCTTTTCCAGGACTGGTTCCGTTTTTTTCTCAGGAACAGGTTCTGGCTTCTTTTCAGGGACAGGTTCTGGTTTCCTTTCAGGGACTGGTTCCAGCTTCTTCTCAGGGACTGGTTCCAACTTCTTCTCAGGGACAGGTTCCGGTTTCCTGACTTCCTTTACTTCAGGCTCTTTCTTAGGAGATGGCGGTGCTGGTTCAGGTGTTGTCCTTGCTTTCTTCTCCAAAAGACTCTTCTTCCAAGCTGGAATCTCCTTCTCTTTTGCTTCCTTGGAAGGAAGAGGGTACTGTTTTCCCTTTCTCTCTTGTAAACTCCTCTTCCACTCTGGAACAGATGGCTTTGAGTCCTGTACTGCAGGCTTCTTTGTTGGCGCTGCTTGCTTCTCTTCAGTCTTTGAATCTTCTGATTTCTCTTCACCAACAAACCACTTACTGATCTCGTCATCATCAAACAAGTGGGAATTTCCCCTGGGGAACAGAGAGGAGAGGTCTCCACTGTTGTCACTACTCCGACTAGGAGAGGATGACACATTCTTCGACGGGCTGTGAGAGGATGACACGTTCTTCGACAGGCTGGGAGAGAATGACACGTTCTTTGATGGGCTGGGGACAGAGGGAGTGCTGTGCTCAGGAGGCTGCTCTCCTGATTTAGGTGTGGATGTCTTGATCTCCTCGGTCCTTCGAGAGGTGAGAGAGGGATCAACACTCACTGACTTCATTGGAGGAGCTTTTACTGGTTTCTTGGTGGGCTTGAGGGCTACGGGTGGCAGTCCCACTGGTTCCTTGTGTGCGGTCTTGGGAGAACTCCTGGGTGACGTCTTCTTCAGGAGGCCACCTTTCATGACAGAGGCTAACCCAGCCAGGGGGTTCCCCATTCCAATGCCCAAACGAGCACGAACCTACACAAGATTCACAAAGATAATGTCATTGAATGGCGTACACACTGCTGGCTAGGAGTTACACTGATAGTAAGTAGTCTACACTGCTCATGTACTGCAAGTGTTATGTATGTACAGTATGTGTGGACTGTGTGTGTGTGTGTGTGTGTGTGTGTGTGTGTGTGTGTGTGTGTGTGTGTGTGTGTGTGTGTGTGTGTGTGTGTGTCTGTGTGTGTGTGTGCGTGTGTGTAGAGGATGCATGTACACACACACACACACACACACACACACACACACGCGCGCGCGCACGCACATGCACACACACACACACACACACACACACACACACACACACACACACACACACACACACACACACACACACACTGCTACTACTACTGCTACTACTCACATCCTCATCACTAGTGACACGTCCAGCCGGAGCAGACTTCTGTGTGGAATATCGATTTTGGTCTTCTGAGAGCTTGAGGAGATCCTTACGATGTTGGGGGTAGACAGAACCGAGCTTGGTGGCTACTTTGGTTGGTAGTCGTCTGGTGGATACCTCCTGATTGACAGCCATGACCTTGCTGCGTTGCACAGTGGTGTCCAGCTTGGGCTGGGAATGGACTGCGTCAAAGTCCACCTCTGTCAGATCAATGCCGTACATCTCCTTGAACCGCTCCAAGGTTTCCAGATCAATTTCAATCTGATAAATTGGGAATGGAAACTCATTACAGACACATGTACAACAGCTGACCACAGATGCATAATAATTGTATTTTGCCCTTTGTCCCTTTTCTTTTCTGGGTGCCACTTATAGTAGCCGCCGGCTGTAGGTTCCCCAGATTAAACAAGAATACCTGATGCACACTGAAAATGACGCTAACAAAAATTGTACACACTCTCCCTGTGCGCACACAAATACACTCTCAGAACATCACCTCTTGTGTACACTAACAGATGCTCACAAACCTCCGGGTCCTCATTAGAGGGAGACTCTTCCTTTAAGTCCTCGTCATCTGGTGAGTCTGATTTCTCCTTGACTGAGGGTACATCTTCATTGGTGATTCTCTCTGATTCCTTGTTGTCCATGCTTGCTACAATGTAGGATTCTACAGCTGAAGATGAACGTACGTACGTACATATGGACAGTACAGGCAGTGGTTGAGGACACACCCACTATTGAGGATGTACATCTGCCATTGCATGACACACACACTATGGGGACACGCCCTCCACTGGATGGCAAACCCACTCTGTATGGATTTGTCCCGTGCACAGTACACACGTAGTACAGACAACAGCCACAGAGAAGGACTTCAGATTCCACCCAGTACCCTCACTGGTCAGCCCCACCTCCCCTCACCGGTCAGCCCCACCTCCCCTCACCGGTCAGCCCCATCTCCCTTCACTGATCAGCCCCACCTCCCCTCACTGGTCAGCCCCACCTCCCCTCACCGGTCAGCCTCATCTCCCCTCACTGGTCAGCCCCACCTCCCCTCACCGATCAGCCCCACCTCCCCTCACCGGTCAGCCCCACCTCCCCTCACCGGTCAGCCCCACCTCTCCTCACTGGTCAGCCCCATCTCCCCTCACCAGTCAGCCCCATCTCCCCTCACCAGTTAGCCCCACCTCCCCTCACCGGTCAGCCCCACCTCCCCTCACCGGTCAGCCCCACCTCCCCTCACCGGTCAGCCCCACCTTTCCTCACTGGTCGGCCCCACCTCCCCTCACTGGTGAAGCCCACTCCATAATGGAGCCAATCTCGACATCCCAACACTGTAATATCATTACTCAGCGCCTTACAAGTTTATCAAAAATTAATACACATACATACTGTACTGTACACATACGTATGTACTGTACACACGTATATTGGGTGTAATTGGTAATTGTGAGATATCAGGTGTAATTCTTATCGTAATTCAATGACTCACCACTAGATTCAATGGTTGTGGTTGTATCAGTTGATGCTGGTCTTTGAGACAGGATCAGAGGATTATCATCAACCTT
>CAUJGJ010000188.1:3971070-3983570 GCA_963170055.1 Halisarca cf. caerulea | reverse complement strand
TATCAAATCTTCTATTTCACACTCATTAACCACACACACACAGACACACACACACACACACACACACACACACACACACACACACACACACACACACACACATACATACACACACACATGTGAGCCTACACATACTACTCAGATTCCACACAATCCATACGCAAGTTTACCTATCCTAAGAAGTACAGGTTCACACAGTAAAAAGGTAAAACAATTCAAATACAAATACCAGGACAAATACATGCACAAAAGGGTCAATGAATAAGGCCTGGGTTTCTGTACACAGACACATCCACTCACACTCACACACCCACACTCACTCACTCACACACACACACACACACACACACACACACACACACACACACACACACACACACACACACATGAAAGGCACACTAGTACCTGGCCACACTAACATGTAGTCATAACAAAACAGTACACATCCAAGTATGGGGTTTGAGTATCTACGTATGAACTAACATTTTAATGAATATCTCCATATCCGTACTACATACGTACGTACGTATTTGATGCCTGCAAGTGCACGCGTACATACACACAAGTATGAAAACATGTACAAAGTGGCCAGGATGTATGCACACACACACACACACACACACACACACACACACACACACACACACACACACACACACACATCACAGCACAGCACAGCACAGGTATTTAGGTGACAGTCATCCTCAATTAAGCACATGATTCACAGCAATAACAAATCTAATCCAATAATACCTCTAGTGCTTGTACACACGTGTGTGGACTGCTAGTACCCCCTGTGCTTGCACATACATACGTATAAGTGTATGTGGACTTTGGGCTGTCTATGTGCACATGGATGTATGCATATGTGTATGTACCATACGTACATATACATTGACTGTGTGTGAGTGTGAGTGTGTGTGTGTGTGTGTGTGTGTGTGTGTGTGTGTGTGTGTGTGTGTGTGTGTGTGTGTGTCTCCTTGTCTAGTTGGTCTGGGAGCAAGGCAAGAAACGCTGTTAATGGACTACAGATTAGGCAGTTCTACAGGTCAACCCACTGTTGACCATCAGTGAGTCCCAGGCAGTCCTACAGGTCAACCCACTGTTGACCATCAGTGAGTCCCAGGCAGTCCTACAGGTCAACCCACTGTTGACCATCAGTGAGTCCCAGGCAGTCCTACAGGTTGACACCCATTGTTGACCATCAGTGAGTCCCAGGCAATGCATGCACACATATATTGAGAGCTAAACTCATAACACTGTGCACAAAAATATCTTAGGTAATTCTATCCTCAGGTGTTGGTGGATTTGCAGACACATGGCTGGTGCTGTCACATCAGAATCCTAGGAACTACCAAACTGGAGGTGCACAGGGATTCCAGGATCCCAATACTCAAGACCAACCAACAACGCTTCACCTCACACTGGGCCATGTTAGATACACGTACACCCTCCTTCCCATATCCTGAATACTCCATCATCAGAACTATGTTACACATTGCCAGTGTACATACATTACCAGTGTACACACACGTTGCCAGTGTACACATGTTACGTACATATGTTCCTTTAAGTGATCAAGAGAGGTTCTTTGTATTTATAAACGTACATACGTACATATGTACGTAGCAGTCATACGGCCTTCAACATGCCTTAAATAATATGTATTTGTGAGGAGAACACTACAGTACATTACAGGCTCACAACTGGCACTACACGAGAGGCTCACAACTGGCACTACACGATGGGCTCACAACTGGCACTACACGATGGGCTCACAACTGGCACTACACGATGGGCTCACAACTGGCACTACACGATGGGCTCACAACTGGCACTACACGATGGGCTCACAACTGGCACTACACGATGGGCTCACAACTGGCACTACACGATGGGCTCACAACTGGCACTACACGAGAGGCTCACAACTGGCACTACACGAGAGGCTCACAATTGGCACTACACGAGAGGCTCACAACTGGCACTACACGATGGGCTCACAACTGGCACTACACGAGAGGCTCACAACTGGCACTACACGAGAGGCTCACAACTGGCACTACACGATGGGCTCACAACTGGCAATACACGATGGGCTCACAACTGGCACTACACGATGGGCTCACAACTGGCACTACACGAGAGGCTCACAACTGGCACTACACGAGAGGCTCACAACTGGCACTACACGATGGGCTCACAACTGGCACTACACGATGGGCTCACAACTGGCACTACACGAGAGGCTCACAACTGGCACTACACGAGAGGCTCACAACTGGCACTACACGATGGGCTCACAACTGGCACTACACGATGGGCTCACAACTGGCAATACACGATGGGCTCACAACTGGCACTACACGATGGGCTCACAACTGGCACTACACGAGAGGCTCACAACTGGCACTACACGAGAGGCTCACAACTGGCACTACACGATGGGCTCACAACTGGCACTACACGATGGGCTCACAACTGGCACTACACGAGAGGCTCACAACTGGCACTACACGAGAGGCTCACAACTGGCACTACACGATGGGCTCACAACTGGCACTACACGATGGGCTCACAACTGGCACTACACGAGAGGCTCACAACTGGCACTACACGAGAGGCTCACAACTGGCACTACACGATGGGCTCACAACTGGCACTACACGATGGGCTCACAACTGGCACTACATGAGAGGCTCACAACTGGTACTACACGAGGGGTCCACAGCTGGCACTACATACGTACGTACATGTACACAGTCTAATATGGTAGTCCAGGATACCACCTCATCCAACTACACACAGTTCAGAGTAGCAATGCAAACAGTACACAATAGAGCACACACTCAACTGTCCACACACACACACAAGCAGCAACACAAGTGTGTACATAACTACCATAAAACCAGCCACAAAAGACATGAGAAGTCCTTATAACTCTAGGGACACCGGATCAACATATCATGTTCTGCAAGTATCATGTGTGGAATGTGTGAGGTGTGTGTGTGTGTGTGTGTGTGTGTGTGTGTGTGTGTGTGTGTGTGTGTGTGTGGCCACAATTCACACACTGAGGGCACAAATACCCCCCCCCCATACACACAAATACACACACACATGTACATATGTACACAGTTCATGTGTATCTCCATACATACATACGTACATACAATGCAACACACTTTATGAGGTGGTATGTCCAAATGCACATACAAACATATTTCTCAGTGTGGCTGATATACGTACACATATGACAGTGGCTGCTATATGTATGTATGTACGTACGTGTGAAGGTGAGTGGTGTACGCACAGCATGTGCATACATATGTACGTACGTACGTATGTAAGTATGTATGTATGTACGTATGTAAGTATGCACATGCATAAAAAGTCACAGGTAGTCGGTGCATGCATGTACACACATACGTACGTACATACGTGTTGGACGAAATGAAAGTGTGCATTTTACTGTGAAACTGCAAATAGGGGAGTTTGGGACAAATGTGAGTGGGATGTAGGGAATATCTAGAGACCAAAACGGAAAAAGGCACACATACCAGTCCAATCACATTGTGTGACTAACAAAAGAAAAATAGCAGTATGCAAACACACAGACACATACACACACACAGACACATACACACACACACACACACACACACACACACACACACACACACACACACACATGTACACGCACGCACACACACACACACACACACACACACACACACACACACACACACACACACACACACACATACACACACACACGCACACACACATGCACACACACGCACACACACATGCACACACACACACACACACACACACACACACACACACACACACACACACACACACACACACGTTCTACACTACTTCTGTTACAGGAAATTCGATATGTGCTCAAATCACCTGCCTGGACAGAGAAAGCACACCACGTGTGCACATTGTGTCATAGACAATGGAGACAGTAAGAACTGGCAACAGCATATTGTGAGCTAACAAGCCATGCGAGGTTTACTCACAACACTACAGCCTATTTAGCCCACACATAATGGTCTCACGGAATAGAGGATGAAGCCAATGGAAAGCCAGAACTGTTCCACACACACTACAATACACCACCCATTCAGCGTCAATGATGCTTACAAAGAAGTATGTATACCGAACTGCAGGTAGTGCTTATGCATTCATGTATACCCACTGCACCACACACCACTCACCACACCCACCCACACACTCATACACACCCACACACACTTACACACACACACACACACACACACACACACACACACACACACACACACACACACACACACACAGAAGCCATTCAGCCAGAAGAAGCTGAAGGTTATGACTGGCTTGCACACTATCTATAACCCAGGGGGGTTCGAGGAGACCTCTCAACTTCGCTTTATTCAATAGAACTATGTACCTTTGAAATCTCTTAGGACAAATACTACCATTAGGAACGAAAAATTGGTAGTAGAAAAGGTGTGATTTTGCACATTTTCTACTAACCAGTCTTTCGTAAGCAACCCATGTACGTGGCTAATACTCTATTGCTGTCATGGAATAGTGCTAATATCATGCCCTTTCACCTGTGAAGGTTGGGCTGTAGGACCTGCAGTGCATAGCACACAAATCACAATAGAAGTCCATATTGTCAGTGCACACACACACACACACACACACACACACACACACACACACACACACACACACACACACAGTGACACACACACACACACACACACACACACACACACATACACACACTCACACCAGAACACCTCACTAGGGGAAAAACACTACCAGCTGTCTAGAAACAGTCTGTGGGCACAGAAACCCGTCTATTTCAGTATCAAACATTTGCAGTCAATGGAATCACAACTACTAGATCATCCAAGATCGACCATCAAGGCTTCCACCTGAATCTCTCTCTCCCCCTATCCCTCTCCATGTCATTTAGACGCCAGCAAGGCACCTTCTCAACTCTGATGTCATTTCGCTAACGCCTTACAGGAGACGAGGCTCACAACGCAGACTTCCTGCAAGGGAAACTGTTCCGTACGAGTACACACACAAGCGCGCACATCTAACTTATCTGCATACAACTAGTGTCACTGCCTACGTACGTACGTTGTTAGAGTAGGTCTTGTTGAGGTGCGGTACGACCACGTCTGGGTCCCGAAAACCGCCCTTTTTCCTGCCAAATCTGTTGAAGAAGCGAATCATTTCGCGCCCAAAAACGACAAACAACAGATACTACACAGATAAGTTTGCTACCGGACTCTAATGGAACTAATGGATCACTTAAACTCGCTTCTACAGGTATCCAAGGGCTGAAAGAACCCAATCTTCACTAAAAATCGCAAATTAGAGCTAATTTGTGGAAGAGGCAATGTGTTCACCAGCTTTTATACATTAGACTTCCATAATCAGTGGACAGCTTATTTCATAAGCACGAATTATGCCAATTTGCGTTGCATAATAATAAGATACGTGTAAAGAAGCCTGCACCATTAGTATTGGGCTACGTAGACACTTGCGTTCGCATACTATACACCCACTCTCAGCACATAACACTAAACAAAACACTGACAAATTTCAAGGAAGTTCATCAAAAACAGCAGAACAAAGGATATAATTGAAGCTGAAAGTGCTAACAACGATAGAACGTACTTTAAATCTACTTTCAGCGGGCTATTCGTCCGGGGGAGCAGGAGTGGTGAATCAAGCGAAATCTCGAGTCTTCTTGTGACCAACAAGCTCAAATCTACGTAATTTCCCGATAACTGTCCGTAAACTAAACAAAATGGCTGTCAATAAACGTACCGTGTACGTTGGTGGAATAGCAGACGAAGTGAATGAAAAGGTGCTCCACAATGCCTTTATACCTTTTGGAGACATCACAGAAATTACAATTCCGATAGATTTCTCTACACAGAAGCACAGAGGCTTTGGCTTTGTGGAGTTTGAAACGAAAGAAGATGCTGCAGCAGCTATTGACAATATGAATGAATCGGAATTGTTTGGAAAAACCATCAAAGTGAACGTGGCAAGACCTATCAAAGTAAACTTGAGAAGTCATCGACCAGTTTGGTCTGAAGATACTTGGTTGAAAGAGCATGCAGGTGGAGATGACAAAGAAGGAGAGGAGGAGGGAAAGGAAGAGAACGAGGAAAAAACAGAAGGTGAAACAGAAGGGGAACCACCTTCCAAGAAAATGAAGCAAAACCCAAGAGTATTTATGAAGATAAAAATTGGTTCTGAAATGGCTGGACGTATAGTAATAGAATTGAGGGCAGACGTGGTCCCCATGACAGTGGAGAATTTCCGTAGTCTGTGCACAGGAGAAAAAGGGTTTGGCTACAAGGGCTGTCCATTCCACCGTGTCATTCCTCAGTTCATGTGCCAAGGTGGGGACTTCACAAACCGCAACGGGACGGGAGGTAAATCAATTTACGGTACAAAATTTCGTGACGAGAACTTTGTTCTGAAGCACCGAAGTCCTGGGATCCTGTCAATGGCCAACAGTGGTCAGGATACCAATGGATCACAATTCTTCATCACTTTAGAGAAGACAGAGTGGTTGGATGGGAAACATGTGGTGTTTGGTGAGGTCACGCAGGGCATGGACGTTGTGAGGAAGATGGAAAAGGCTGGTACACAATCTGGTCAGACGAGTAGACCGATCATTATAGCAGACTGTGGAGAAATATAGCTTGCGATCTTTACTAAAATATTTTTGTTTTCTTTTACTTTCCATCTTACACTGGCATTCGACATGTTATCACGACTATAATTACGTATGTACAATGTTTGTTGATTTGTTATTTTGATGTTTTTGTTGACTTGTGAAGAGGGTGTGTGTTGTAATGTTGTTTTGACATTTTCTGTAAGTGATATTCTTGCTCCATAGTACATCGAAGTTTCAGGGTGGTCCATTGAGCTGAATACCTGATGATGATTTCAGTGTCATTTGCCCTTCATTTTTGAATCAGCTGCCTCTATGCTTCGTGACGTAATGATCTTTGAATGCAAGGCGACAGGTTCTCTGCTACCTTATTTGGTCTGTTGACTACAACACGCGAGTGTGCTAATGATTCGCGATTTTAACCGTGTTTGTCTGGAACTATACACGTAGCCTATCGTGCACAGCAGCGCAGATAGCAGTCATGCAAAAAGCCAAGATAGTGGTAGTTGGTCCTTTGGAAGTAAGGGCTTGTGCGTGTTTTTTGTGCTTTATAGCTTGAGTACGTATCTCCTCTACCATTTAGAGTGGTAAAACGTTCATTTCCAACTTCTTGGCTGATGCTACGGAAAGTTCAGGTGGAGGGTACAACCCAACGAAAGGAGCTAGGATATTGGAATTTGACACTGAAGGAGACTCTTCGTCTTCTATACGTACAGAAGTTGAGCTTTGGGACTGCAGCGGGGACAAGAAGTTAGTGCACGCGTACCACGGGACGCCTACAGTACACCAGAAATTGTTTTCATTTCGACCATCTCCATGGCAACATACTATCATGCATGTCCCAGCATAGCAGCGAAAGACATATAAATAGAGAATGAAATTCGAAAATGGTATGATAATGAAAGTATATGGCCAACCACACAGTGACACATGATGGGGACTGCATTCAGCAATGCAGGCATGTAGTTGCAATGCAGAGTGTCTGTGGTTTTACCAGTACATATGCTATAGTCTCGTGAACCAGTCCCTACTCCCCCGCACATGCCCTGTGTGGGGGAGTAGGGTCTGGCTACGCAAGACTACATGCACTAGGCCTGCATAGCCCACACTAGTGCACACATAGCTGGACATGTACGTATGGTCTCGCACAGCCCAGACCCTACCTCCCCTCCTTATTTGTATGCTGACATCACTGGTCCTCCCCAACTGGTGACATCAGCATGTAAATTGGGAGTGGAGGTAGGGGTCCGGGCTATGCAAGAGTACACATACGTATGTGTCCAGCTATGTGTGTGCTAGTGTAGGATTGGTAAGTTACCATAGGATTGGTGAGTTATGCAAAGTGAAAAGTATATGATTTTGGCTACCACAGACACTATGCAGTTTTTAATTTTGCAATTTTCTTGACATGCTGTATTGTGTGGTAACAGACATTAAACATAATGCAATTCCTATTTATTAGATTTTCTTTAAAATAGCATATTAATATCATAACTCAAAATGCAGCATAACTTTCCATTCCTGTGGTATGCTGTGTTTTTATTATGCTTAGGTGTTATTTTAAAGAAAATTGCATAAACAAGAATTGCAGTATTTTTAATGTCTTTAATTTTTTAATGTCAAGAAATCCCAAGATAAAAGAATGCATAGTGCCTGTGATGGTCAAAATCGCATACTTCTAACTTCACATAAATAACTGTGTTTACTGTATACTGTGTTTGTGCTCAGGTATGAGAACTGCTGGCCTGCCATTTGGCAAGACACCCTTGGTGTTGTGGTGGTGTACAACCCCTCCGTACCCCAGCAAGAGAGAGAGCTGGACCATTGGTTGAACTTCTTTGTTGCACAGCAAGGCCTGGCATCAAATCGGTCCATGGTGATTGCCAATTCTAGGATACATCAAGACATCTCACCGCAGGTACAAAAGCCAGGTATGTTGGCAAGTCTGTGCATACCTGAGTAACCTCTATAAGTACTCTGTAGTAAGATTTGTATCAACCAGGCACAGTACACTTGTGATTTCAGATGTCACATGGTTATCTTCTCCCCACGATAACTTAGCCCGTTTGTCCAAAGACGTGACTTGGATACACATCGAAGGCCAGGAGATGATGGAGAGGCTTAGAACTGAGTTTACTGCCTTCGCAAATCAGATTGTGAAGCTGATGGCAACCAAGCAGAAGAGCGAAGAAGAAGGCATTATGATGGGTAGGATGTAAACGTTACCATTTTACTGTTTTGAAAAGTTACTTTTATCAAAGATAATCTATGGTTTTTATTTCCTAGCATGAGTACTTCATGCATGTACTGTACATATTGTGCAATAATTGTATTGTTTGCGCAATCGTCACAAAATGGCAACCCTGTCCCCTTCCTCACTTCTTCGGACGTGGACGTCGTACCAACTCTCTGCCTTATTGAGAAACAGCGTAAAAGGTATCTTGCATTTGTTTGTGTGATTTCGAGTATTTTTATCATAGGTATTCGTTTTTAATGTACTAGCCCAAGACCACACTTAATCACGGGCGATGTTGTTTTACCTTGTGCAGGTTCTTGTACAGCCAAATCCAGATGTATCGGGCGACGTCGAGTGCTCAAGTATCCATTGGGGCTTTTAATGTATTCCACACACGTCCACAGAGACAAACAGAAAGATTTATACGCCATTTTAGGTGTGTCGCCCTCTGCCACTCAAGCTCAGATAAAGACGGCTTTTTACGACCTCTCCAGACTGCACCATCCAGGTTTGAATCATGCATACCATGACTACAATATGTGAATTCCCAGTGGCACATTTACTCCACACCCACAGCACACTCACCCCACACCCACAGCACACTCACCCCACACCCACAGCACACTTACCCCACATCCACAGCACACTTACCCCACACCCACATCGACACCCACAGCACACTTGCCCCACACCCACAGCACACTCACCCCATACCCACAGCACACTCATCCCACACCCACAGCACACACATCCCACACCCACAGCACACTTACCCCACACCCACAGCACACTCACCCTACACCCACCCCACAGCACACTCACCCCACACCCACCCCACAGCACACTCGCCCCACACTCACCCCACACCCACAGCACACTCACCCCATACTCACCCCACAGCACACTCACCCCACACCCACCCCACAGCACACTCGCCCAATACTCACCCCACACCCACAGCACACTCGCCCCATACTCACCCCACACCCAGCCCACAGCACACTCGCCCCACACTCACCCCACACCCACAGCACACTCACCCCATACTCATGCACAGGCATGCCACACCCACAGCACGCATCACACCCATGTCAGGCTGCAAGTAGAGAATTAAGTAGTAATTTCACTTACACACAGAGCCAGAAGTGTCCAATCTTGTCAAGTAGATAGCTCAGGTCCAAAGATTATGTTACACTCCTGTTATCAATAGCAGAAATCATTTATATGCAAAACATATGTATAGAGTATCTATGTGCACTGATGTAGTTGATTTGTATTATTAGTGTTTTATGTTAAAACATAGGCACTGTTTTAAATTAGCTTTTATCATGCAATTTCATAAGTTTAAACTAAACATGAAAGTGAATAGGTTTTAGATGTTGGCGTTTGTTAAATGACCAGTCTACACAGGTGTCTTCCCACTGGGTGGCCTGTGTCCTCTCCTCCCACTGGGTGGGCTGTGTCCTCTCCTCCCACTGGGTGGGCTGTGTCCTCTCCTCCCACTGGTGGGCTGTGTCCTCTCCTCCTACTGGTGGGCTGTGTCCTCTCTTCCACTGGTGGGCTGTGTCCTCTCCTTCCACTGGGTGGGCTGTGTCCTCCCCCTCCCACTGGTGGGCTGTGCCCTCTCCTCCCACTGGGTGGGCTTTGTCTTCTCCTCCCACTGGTGGGCTGTGTCCTCTCCTCCCACTGGTGGGCTGTGTCCTCTCTTCCCACTGGTGGGCTGTGTCCTCTCCTCCCACTGGGTGGGCTGTGTCCTCTCCTCCCTTGGGTGGGCTTTGTCTTCTCCTCCCACTGGTGGCCTGTGCATTCTCTTGTGTTCTGAGAGATGTGCGGTAATGGTGATGGGTTGTGGGATAATGGTGATGGTAATGGGTGGTATGTTGACAGTGACAAACGGTGTTCCATTGAAACAGAAACAGATCTGATACCATCTCTTGTTTTCTTGAGGGGGTAAACTGGAGATTGGTCAACAGCAATGTGATCCCTCAGAATTCCTGATGGCTTAATACGAGGGTTCTCCCCTCCTACCTTGTACAGTGCTTTGACACACACTACCTTTTTCTTCTTTTATCTGTTCATGATCGAAAACAAGGGACAGTTGCAGTAGTTGATGAAGGACGGTACACAGGCTGTAGGCTGTTGGGAAGTATGCTTAAATGATACTTACACTCTTCTTTTTATTCTGGGGAAACCCTGGCTAAATATTCCTGTGAAATTACAGACTTTTGAAACTACTGATGGGAAATGTTTTTTTAAAGTTTGTTCATGTGTACTACGCACCACACCACCTGGCGACCACCATGTTTTTTCAAATCTCCTCTACTTGGCATGTTCCGTTCTCCTCTCGCCACATTCTAAGGAACTCTTAAGCATGTACGTATGAACCATTTCCTCCCCAGCTACCACGAACCCCCAGACACATTCGCATGTGTGCCAAGAAGCAATACTAAGCCTCCTTGAATTAGAATTCCATTTTGTCATATGTTATCCCGGCTCACATTTTTTGCATAACATGAATGGAAATGAGTCCACATCAGAAATAGTTCACAGGGAAGCTATTTGTCCGCACAAGAGTACATGTTGTAGGTGTTCGTCAGGTTTGCGTTATGGAATGCTTCAGCACCTGATAGAATGTTTAGTGTAATTGGAAGTGAGTGAATGTATTTTATCAGTAATGAAAAAAAAAAACAATACCAACAAATTTATGCCTTAGCTGCAATAGGCATAGTGCCTATTGATTTTACTGGGAGTTATTGTAGTGAAAGTTTGTGTATGAAGTGTTTTAGAATAATATCCATTTTCCTTTTTTTCAAATATGACAGCTTTGCCATGTGCCACAGTATATCTGTTACGAATTGGGAGAAATGCACAAATGCACATTGAGGGAATTTCTATTCATTCACTTCATGATGATTGAATGGCACAAAATTTCAACATGAGTGTAATTTAAGATGTTAGACTGAGTGTATCTGTTTGCCTTTGTTCCTGACAGATGTGAACCACGGTAGTGAAGACTCCCACAATCGATTCAGTGAGATATCAGCTGCATATGAGGTGCTTGGGTCTTACGAACTGAGGAAAAAATACGACAAAGGAGTGCTGTACAACTACCCCAACCCCGATTACCAGCACCCCCACCATCGCACCCAGCACCAGACAAAGAGCAATATGTATGGGAAGAAAGTTCAGTTTGATTTTGATGAGTTCTACCGAGCGCACTATGGAGAGACAGTTCGAAGGAGACAGAAGGAGGAGAGGGAGAGAAGAGAGGAGGCTGCTCGGGCAGAGTCACAAGTACTGACAGAGAATCAACAAGCTGGTTTACGCCTGGTGATCATCGCCATGGTGTTAGCTGCCGGGTGGGTGGGACACTACCTTGCTGTCAAAGACTCCAAGCCGAAACCAAAAACATAGTTCTGGGACTTTTAAAACTAATTATATTTTATTGTATTTAACATCGGAATACCCCTGTGTATCAGAGTACACCCTTGTGTATATAACACGGTTCCTTATAATGGTTATGTGTGGTGTAATGATTTTCCCCTTTTGTATTCT
>CAUJGJ010000188.1:3956070-3966070 GCA_963170055.1 Halisarca cf. caerulea | reverse complement strand
CAATCTTCTAATCCTACTAAAAATGGATATGATTTCATGTGATGAGTGTTTTTTGTTGTAGACTGATGTCTCGGATGTTGTGAAGGCAACTTATGCTAACATGAGAAAGTACCAGACTGTGGACTATGTGAAGGGAAAGGTTTGTCCAACAGTACATACATTTGTTGTAGGGTGAAACCGGGTAGTTTGGAACATGGGTCAGTTCAGAATAACGAGTCAAAAGCAGTGTCAACCACAAGGTACACATTATGTCTTGTCAGTGTTGCCTCCATGTTTGGGGGTTCAGCAGTAGCAAGTATGGCTAGACAGCTTAACCATAGCAGAAGTAAAGGCGCTGTCTTGGATTACCCCCCTCCCCTTATGTGCCAAACTACCCTGCTTTACCCTGCACATTGTCACGGTCATTATTACAGTAACCCCTTCAGCCAAAGGCTGGTGTAAATGGGGGACCGAAAGAGATAAAGAGAAACAACATTAGATGTACGTGATAATGTGTGGCAAAAGTTACAAATGCAGATGGAGGAGTGGTCCGTACCTGTGTGTAAGGTTTTTTATACCTACAGATTGAGGAGTGGGGTCAATTGAATCATGCGGAAATGTCCATCTTGGAAGCTGTGTACCTTCTCGATGACCTAGTGGATGAGAGTGATCCAGATGTACGTATGTGGCCTATACAAGCATGTGATGGTCATGTGGTGATCTTGTAATCAAGTGATGTTCATATGATGGTCATGTGATGTTCATATAGTGGTCATGTGATGTTCATGTGGTGGTCATGTGATGTTCATGTGGTGATCACATTATGATTTTCATGTAGTGATCATGTGATGGTCATCTATTGTTCATGTGGTGATTGTGAAATAATTGTGTAGTGGCTATATATGTATGTACATATGTCGTGTTTGTGTGTGATCATGTGTTAGTCATGAGGTAAGCATGTGATAAGCATGTGATTTATTTTGTATAGATTTCTCTACCAAACTCAATTCATGCTTTCCAAACAGCTGAGAGGATAAGGGAGGTCCACCCTGACAAAGGTTGGTTGCAGTGTGTGTGTGTGTGTGTGTGTGTGTGTGTGTGTGTGTGTGTGTGTGTGTGTGTGTGCGTGTGTGTGTGTATGTGTATCCACACACATATGGTCCCAGTTGTGGGGTGGTCTTGATTGTGTAGCCTGATCCGGGCAATGAGGCAAGTTTGTAATGGACCTGTAAGTGTTCTTCCTTGTGGGGTGGTGTTGAGTTTCTGCTGTCCTTGAACTTCTGTAGCTTAAGTGAGCAGTGTCTTGTTCTGTTGCCTTGCTACAGAGTGGTTTATACTGGTGGGTCTCATTCACGATTTGGGTAAAGTGATGGGGCTGTGGGGTGAGCCACAATGGTCAGTGGTTGGGGACACCTTCCCTGTTGGCTGCCAGCACTCAAAGGCCTGTGTCCTCTCTGAGCTGTTTGAACCCAACCCTGACAGCAAGGATCCAAGATACAAGTGAGGGTTGTGCGTGTGTATGTGTGTGTGTGTATGTGTGTGTGTGTGTGTGTGTGTGTGTGTGTGTGTGTGTGTGTGTGTGTGTATGTGTGTGTGTATGTGTGTACATTTACTTACGTATATGTGTATCCTAAACTGCATGTGTTCTGTTTATCTGCAATGTACGTATTTCCCTGTACAAGTTGAGGTCATGTCTGTCTTTTATCCTCAGCACAAAGCTTGGAATGTATGAGGAAAACTGTGGACTGAGCAATGTGCTCATGTCATGGGGGCATGATGGTGAGTGGCTGTGAACATGTGGACTGGAGGTGGTCTAGTGTACATACATGTGGACTGGAGGTGGTCTAGTGTACATACATGTGGACTGGAGGTGGTCTAGTGTACATACATGCGGACTGGAGGTGGTCTAGTGTACATACATGCGGACTGGAGGTGGTCTAGTGTACGTACATGCGGACTGGAGGTGGTCTAGTGTACATACATGCAGACTGGAGGTGGTCTAGTGTACATACATGCGGACTAGAGGTGGTCTAGTGTACATACATGCAGACTGGAGGTGGTCTAGTGTACATACATGTGGACTGGAGGTGGTCTAGTGTACATACATGTGGACTGGAGGTGGTCTAGTGTACATACATGTGGACTGGAGGTGGTCTAGTGTACATACATGCGGACTGGAGGTGGTCTAGTGTACATACATGCGGACTGGAGGTGGTCTAGTGTACATACATGCGGACTGGAGGTGGTCTAGTGTACATACATGCGGACTGGAGGTGGTCTAGTGTACATACATGCGGACTGGAGGTGGTCTAGTGTACATACATGCAGACTGGAGGTGGTCTAGTGTACATACATGCGGACTGGAGGTGGTCTAGTGTACATACGTACATGTGGACTGGAGGTGGTCTAGTGTACATATAGTGTGCGTTCCCATCCCCTGGTGTGTTACCCTACTCCTCACCCACCGGGTTAAACCACACCTCACCACACCCATTGTTGTGTTGCCCCAACACTCACCCACCCTGATTGTATGTCAATGTGCCTACACCTCATGATGTGTGCACCGTTCCTCGTGGTCCTCCCATTAGAGTACATGTACAGAGTCCTCAAAGGCAATGGCATTGAGCTACCAGAACAGGCCTTCTATATGATCCGTTTCCACTCCTTCTATCCATGGCACACCTCCGGGGCCTACCAGCACCTCGCATCTGAGAAGGACAAGGAAATGCTACCCTGGATTCGAGAATTCAAGTGAGTGAGCTACACTACAGGTCAGGGCTGCCTTGCACAGATCCCAGCACTACAGGTTGGGGCTGCCTTGCACAGATCCCAGCACTACAGGTTGGGGCTGCCTTGCACAGATCCCAGCACTACAGGTCGGGGCTGCCTTGCACAGATCCCAGCACTACAGGTTGGGGCTGCCTTGCACAGATCCCAGCACTACAGGTCGGGGCTGCCTTGCACAGATCCCAGCACTACAGGTCGGGGCTGCCTTGCACAGATCCCAGCACTACAGGTCGGGGCTGCCTTGCACAGATCCCAGCACTACAGATTGGGGCTGGTATAGATCCCAGCACTACAGGTCGGGGCTGCCTTGTACACTTCTAAGCACTACAGGTTGGGGCTGCCTTGTACAAACCAGGCTCGTACGCAGGAATCCCAAAAGGGGGAATTACATCAGCAAATTGGTGGTGTGTTCTGTGTGGTGTGTGTTGGGTGTTCTGTGTGGTGTGTGTTCTGTGTGGTGTGTGGTGTGTGGTGTGTGTTGGGTGTTCTGTGTGGTGTGTGTTGGGTGTTCTGTGTGGTGTGTGTTGGGTGTTCTGTGTGGTATGTGTTGGGTGTTCTGTGTGGTGTGTGTTGGGTGTTCTGTGTGGTGTGTGTTGGGTGTTCTGTGTTCTGTGTGGTGTGTGTTGGGTGTTCTGTGTGGTGTGTGTTGGGTGTTCTGTGTGGTGTGTGTTGGGTGTTCTGTGTGGTGTGTGTTGGGTGTTCTGTGTTCTGTGTGGTGTGTGTTGGGTGTTCTGTGTGGTGTGTGTTGGGTGTTCTGTGTGGTGTGTGTTGGGTGTTCTGTGTTTTGTGTGCTGGGTGTAGAGTTCAATTGGAGTGTATCATGCACTTCCACCTATGAAAGCCTAGGGTGATTGGTTGTCCTCAGTGAGCATTTCCTACTGAGGTAGGCACCTTCCTCACCTTGTCTGGCCTATATACATTTGACCTCCATGTCCAATGTTGCAAGGTAGCGACCTATGAGGGTGGTTCACACTGCTTGTGTACTCTGTGTGTGTGTGTGTGTGTGTGTGTGTGTGTGTATGTGTGTGTGTGTGTGTGTGTGTGTGTGTGTGTGTGTCTACTGAGCACATTCTGGAGGGATGACTGGATGCTTTCACCTCTTTCTTACTCACACACACACACACACACACACACACACACACACACACACACACACACACACACACACACACACAGCAAATTCGATTTGTATTCCAAGGCTGACAATCCTCCCGACCCGAAGAAGCTAGAAGGTTACTACCAATCTCTCATTGACAAGTATATCCCAGGTTCTATCAAGTGGTGATTGGGAGAGTTTTATTTTTACAGAGTTTCTTATTAAAATACTAGTACTATTGTACATAAACTTTTGAATTATTAATATTATTACTATATGTACTATTTCTTTGTGGTGTGTTCTCTTGTGACATGCATTATGCCAGGTGGATTTGCCAAAATGTATATTACAGTAGTATAAAATATTATACTATATACTAGACTGCTTTGTGTATTAAATGAAGCACACAGCGGTCACATGTGGATGTATGTACGGACAAGGAGGATCGAGGAAGAGATGCTGTTAATTAATCCAATCTAGTAATTAGAACACATATGCCTTATCTTGCAATCAATGCGTGATACATTTGGCTGCACATTCGATCATGAAAGAGTGTGTGAATTTTTTTATGATAACATGGTAAATGGGAATAAAGTCATATGAATTTGTTAGATTATTTGGAGAACAGAGCACTAGCTAGTGGCTGACTGTGCTGTCATGAGACTAACTCTTGCCCTCTACTTCAGTCTTACAATAGTGAAAGGACTTCCTTTGCAAGTGAGTGGATAGTCTCGTTCCCAGGCCACTTCCGTCCGGAAGTGGGGCTGGGAACGAGACTACATGGGACCGAGCCGTCACTGAACACGTGATTGTCCCGAGGTCTTCTATTAATAGAACAGAATTACGTCATTTGTTATGTTCCACTACACCAGACCCAGGCCCAAGGGTCCTGTGTTATGTATTCACAAGAATGAGTTGACTAGTCCGCGGAAGACAGAACCTCGGAAAGCGGAGACGAGTTCTATTGGACCTAACCCTTGAGGTCTTTTCGTTTTTAATCTAGTAGTAAAACCATACAACAATCTCTTTATTCAGTATTCAGTATCCTTAGGACAATTTTCGGTCGAATAGAATAAGTTTTATCCAGAATTTAAGGCCTAAGGCCGCCACAACGCCCTGGCTATTGCCCAGTCCCTTCCGGAGGCCCACATCTTGTAAAGTGAAAGACCCGCCAAACGTAGAGGATGTTTCAACCCGTTGGCGACCGCTATGAGTACGAGAGAGGGCGGATTCTGGGCCACGGCGCCTTTGCTATCGTCTTCAGAGGAAGAGAGAAAGTGGTAAGGCTCGTGTTCGTGCGGGAGGTATTGCATCCATCATCCCGTATTGTGTGAAGTTAACATTTTCATTGTGAAACAGTGGAAAATGGCGAAGCCTGTAGAGAGTGTGTGGGGTGTAGTGATCTTTGATTCACGTCTCTCCTTCCCAAAGGAAAGGGTTTCATTGTTTGTGCGTATCTCGTAGATATATCTGTTTGTTGCTGTAGCCAGCTTCCACAGGTAGCTCTCTTATGCTACCAAACCATGAAGTTAGATGTACTGTGTGTGTTGTGTGAGCACAGGTAGGCATGTGCTCCTGTGTGTGTGTGCATAGATACTCTAACCAATATCTGTGGTGTGTGTGTGTGTGTGTGTGTGTGTGTGTGTGTGTGTGTGTGTGTGTGTGTGTGTGTGTGTGTCTGTGTGCTCTTGTGCGTTGTGAGGTTTGTAATACTGTGTGTGTGTGTGTGTGTGTGTGTGTGTGTGTGTGTGTGTGTGTGTGTGTGTGTGTGCTCTTGTGCGTTGTGAGGTTTGTAATACTGTGTGTGTGTGTGTGTGTGTGTGTGTGTGTGTGTGTGTGTGTGTGTTCATAGTCTAATGGTGATTGGTCAGCTTGGTCAGTTTTGTCCTGAGAAGGGGATACCTTACATAGCATTGTACCTTACAGAGAGAGGAGTTTGTATATGTTGGTGTACGCACTAGCCTACACATGAATGCACTGATGAGTGTGTTTGCACACACACACATACATACGTACATACTGTATGTACACATACACACACATACACACACACACACACACACACACACACACACACACACACACACACACACACACACTTATAGCATAGTATAAGAACCTTACGATTAATGGCACAGCATACGTATATACAGCATAATAGACTGTATAAATTTGTCTGTATGTTGCGTGTACATACGTACATACATATGCACGTATACTGAATATATACTGGCACAGTATTTCACCATCTTAGTACAGTGGAATCTCTGATAGTGGATGCTCCGAAATAAGGACAATCTCTCTACAGGTAGTCTCGCGTAGCCCAGACCACTAACCTCGGCTCCATTTGACTGGTGACGTCAGCATGTACAAAATGGAGGTGAGGTTAGTGGTCTTGGCTACGCGAGACTACTCGTGAAACCCAGACCGCTTGACTTCCCGCACGAAGACTTGAGGTTCCAAAATATCTTCTCCCTATAGTTCCAATACAACCTCCTTACAAAGGACAAAATGACTGTCCCAAAGTGTCCTTTATCCAGAGATTCCTCTGTATTCTGCTCTCCATACCTCCTGCTACTTACACCTGTTGCTTACAACTGAACCTTGCTGTCAAAAACTCTTGGAATGAGTTTCCCAGCATGTACGTATGTGCTATGGTAACTGCATGAATGCACCACAAGTACATTCTTCTGATGTCTTTTCTGTATGGCTTGGAGAATATGAAGTGTTTTATTGTTGCCTCTGTGTGTGTGTGTGTGTGCATGTGTGTGTGTGTGTGTGTGTGTGTGTGCACGCGCGTGTGTGTGTGCGTGTACGTACGTATGTACGTACTTATGTGTGTGTGTTGTGTATGTTGTTCTGTATTCTCCATATACATATATACGTATGTAAATATGTACGTACATACGTACGTACAGTGTATGTACAAGTTTTGTAGTGTCACTGTTGGTACATAGCTCTCCTGTTTGTTGAAAGGAATGTGAAGAAAATTTTCCTTTGGTTGTTAGAGGTGTGGTGGTAGGATAGGTGGGTGTGGCACACGAGGGACTAACTGGTTGTACACACCTCTGTCCTTAGGTATGTATGTATTGTATACAGTGGGACACTGAAGTGTATGTAAGGTACCCTGTACAGTGGGACACTGAAGTGTATGTAAGGTACCCTGTACAGTGGGACACTAAAGTGTATGTGGGGTACCCTGTACAGTGGGACACTGAAGTGTATATAGGGTACCCTGTACAGTGGAACACAGAAGTGTATAACAAAGTGAAAATTCCCACTCAAATGTTTTGTTATATCAGAACTTTGTTACAGCCAACACCAGTCCTGGCCAACACCAGTCCTGGCCAACACTGTGTTCATGTATTACACTGACATTGACCTAAGCTTTGTAGCCAGAAATGTGTTATTACTGTTTTTGTTATATGTACGTACGTAAGTGTCCTTCTCTGTGCGTATGTACGGTACTTTTCATAAAAAACTGGACGACGAACGGCGGTCAAACGGGCGGTCAATCAACGGACGTACACCGTACAGTCGCGGACGTACGCCGTACGGACGATATGCCAATAATAATTACGTCATTTTTGCGCATTGATATCGGTTCGCCGGAATCGGTTTCCCGAGCAAGAATGGCTTATTTTAGGAACGTAAAGTAGCGAATTTCGTTTTAAGACGGAAAGACAAAAGCCACAAGCCAATTGCGAAAGCGTTAGCTAGAGAGAAAGAAACCGCGTAGGTACAAACAAACTCAAATCAATCAGAATCAAAAGACAGACATGTAGACCTTAGAATAAAGAAAGAAAAAAAAAAAAAACACATTTATATCACAGTAAGGTTAACAATATGTGTTACCGAAATCTAGTCAAGTAGAGGGGATGTGGCCCTCTGCAATGGCGAGATCAATTTGCTGTGTCGACTGCCCATTTAATCGTAATTGCCTGGTGCCCCTGATAGCAGCAATAGATGATCGTAGGAGGCTGAATGACAGTCTGCATCTGAGCCACTTCATCACCATGCTGTAGCTCTGTCCTCGCTTGTAGGCCAGAAGGGTTGCCAATCGCTTGTACACAATGGTGGTGGATGGGCCCATTCCACCAGTAGCTGAAAATACCAGTGGGGCAAAAGAACCGTGTTCCACCTCTCTGATTCTTTGGTCATAGGTTCTTCTCTTTTCTCTCTCATGCCGGATGAATGTAGTGTTGATAGATGAGTTCTGGTTTGAAGATGCCAACGGGTTAAAAACCCTTACATCAAAAAATGCATCTTGAAATCTATTCCAGAAACCTCTACATCTGATATCTACCCGGCTTTCATCTTGGATGTTTGCGGACCTCCCATGAAGGACCTCACCAGTGAGTGGTTGTAGGGGAGGCTCAATCTCTGTGGAGGTGCTGACTTCATCCATCAGTGTTGCTGTGAGGTCACGGATGTCATTGTGTCGGTGAATTGGCAAACCTCCTTTGGTACAACTGAGTGCGTGTTGTACAGAGTTGGCTTTTCCACAGGAACAGACAGAGGGAATCTCATTTGGTTGCCACCCATACCTTAATGCTAGAGCATCTTTGAAGGCCCCTTTATGTAACGAGAATCCATGCTCTTCAATTGGGAGTGTTCCGAGCCAAGCAGAAGCTCCCTTCTCTTGTGCCAACACGGTTGCTTTACGTGTAGTGCTGGTCAGCGAGCCCAGTGTTGCTGTCATCTGCTCTTCCTTTAGTTTTCTGTTTTCTTCTCTGACATGTCTCTGAGTTACTTTCTGTTGAGCTTCAATTTCCACACTATTTTCCACTGTCTGCTTAAGGATGGATTTCACAAGAGGTTCAGGTAGAAACAAACAACACCCGTACGTACGCCGTACGTACAGCGGTCAATGCCCGGACGGTCACCATACGTACACAGACTGACCGCCGTTCGTCGTCCAGTTTTTTGTGAAAAGTACCGTACATACATACGTACTATCTGTCTCAATGTGCTCAAAGATGGGCTGGTGTAGTAGTGAGTGTATAACTTGAAGGATGTACGCAATAGAGAGATCTTTGGTTTACATAGTGTCAGATATCTGCATAGTCTTATAGTCGTAGCAATGTTTCTTTCATTCATTCTCCCTCTCCCTCTCCCTTCCTCTATCTTCCCCTCCTTCCCCTTCCTCCTCTCCAACCACCCTCTCCCTCCCCTTTCCTCTATCTTCCCTCCCTTCCCCTTCTTCCTCTCCTCTCCCACTCTCCCCCTCCCCCCTTCCTTCTCTGTCACCTACGTACAGTCCAAGCTGCCAGTGGCTATCAAACAGATCAACATCAAGAACACAGGAGGAAGGCTGTCCGTGGGGAAGAAGGAGATTGACATTCTAAAGGTAGGCTCTCCTCTTTGTGATGAAGAGGATTGTCATATACTGGGTCTTTGTTTACCCTTCTCTTCAGAAACTGAAGCACACGAACATAGTCCAATTGCATGAAGTAGTGGTGAGTTTTCCTGTCCTTTTAGTCACTGTTAGTCTGTTAGTGTGGTTGGTTCAAATGTTGTTTCCTCTGTTCTTCTAGGAACAGTCCAACTTTGTGTTTTTGGTTATGGAGGTATGTAGGTGCGCTGGTGTGTGTGTGTGTGTGTGTGTGTGTGTGTATGTGTGTGTGTGTGTGTGTGTGTGTGTGTGTGTGTGCATACATGCATGCAAAAAAAAAAAAAAAAAATACATGCATGCACACAAATTAAGTACCACTTTGCAGCTCGTGGGATACCACTTTGTACTAGTTGTGCAGTTAACAGTGTTTCTATCTGTTCACGTACACAGTTCTGCAATGGTGGTGATCTTGGAGACTACCTTCAAGGTGTGTAAGTGTGTGTGTGTGTGTGTGTGTGTGTGGTGTGTGTGTGTGTGTGTGTGTGCATATATGTGTGTGTGAAAGTGTGTGTGTGTGTGTGTGTATTGTGTGTGCATGTGTGCATGTGTGTGTGTGTGTGTGTGTGTGTGTGTGTGTGTGTATGTGTGTGTGTGTGTGTGTGTGTGTGTGTGTATGTGTGTATGTGTGTGTGTGTGTGTGTGTGTGTGTGTGTGTGTGTGTGTGTGTGTGTGTACATACGTATGTGTGTGTGTGTGTGTATTGTGTGTGCATGTGTGCATGCGTGTGTGTGTGTGTGTGTGTG
>CAUJGJ010000188.1:3923570-3946070 GCA_963170055.1 Halisarca cf. caerulea | reverse complement strand
GTGTGGGTGCATGGGCTGGTCAGTACAGGTGTGGGTATCCGTGCTGTTTCTGTGTAGGTACCAGGAGCAGTTGGTGCTGCTAACGAAGGCTGTACAGATCCTGAAGACGTGCTTGAGAGCAGTCAGTTTAGAGGACGCATCTCTACCAGATGGAGTGAGCATGGCACCTGACATTAAGACAAGTATGTTAACCCACACACACAATACTGATCAGCGCCATACAGTACCATGCTGTACCACTTGCTACCATACAGTACCACTCAGTACCACTTGCTACCATACAGTACCACTCAGTACCACTTGCTACATTGTTGGATGTTTTGTGTGTGTTCGCTGTAGATGAAGAGAAGGTTAAGCATTTGTTGCATAAAGTCAGGGAAGAAGCTTTGGCTGTGAGGGAGAGGGTCAGGGAGACCAAAGACATGGCCAAGCAAAAGGTTTGCCCTCCCCCCCCCCCCCACACACACACACGCACATGCACACACATGCATATGCACACACACATACATACACTCACACATGCATACATTCACACACACACACACACACACACGTACACACACACACACACACACACACACACACACACACACACACACACACACACACACACACACGTACACACACACACACGTACACACACACACGCGCACACACACACACACACACGCACACACACACAAGCACACATGCACGCGCGCACACATACACATAGAGTCATTATCCTCTACTGTAGTGTGTCACTCCAGCGGAGAAAATGATGTACCTGAGAGCAATGCGAATGGTGAGTACCTAATCTCTCCACCTCTAGCACTCCTACCCAAACCTCCCCTACTAGCACCCCTACCCAAGACCCCCCTACTAGCACCCCTACCCATGACCCCCCTACTAGCACTCCTACCCAAACCTCCCCTACTAGCACTCCTACCCATGACCCCCCTACTAGCACCCCTACCCATGACCCCCCTACTAGCACCCCTATCCCCTGATTGACTCTCTCCTTCTATCACAGTGTGAGGAGACTGCATTGGAGGAGCAGTTTGGAACAAGACCTTCTGAGGTAGGATCTTTGTACCTTTTGATCTGGTTCAGTTGTGTTATCTGTGTGTGGGTTACAGTGCATTTGTGGACTGTGCCCCTTGTGTGTGTGTGTGTGTGTGTGTGTGTGTGTGTGTGTGTGTGTGTGTGTGTGTGTGTGTGTGTGTGTGTGTGTGTGCATGTGTGTGTGTGTGTGTGTGTGTGTGTGTGTGTGTGTGTGTGTGTGTGTGCATGTGTGTGTGTGTGTGTGTGTGTGTGTGTGTGTGTGTGTGTGTATGTATAATATACGTATGTATATTATGTATTTATATGCTGTATATGATGTGTTTGTGCAGTGTTTGAAGCGTTACAAGACTGCACGATGCTTGCTGCAACAGCTCCACCGGGAGGCACAGTCTGGACACGACAAGACAGTTTTAGACAGATGTATCCTAAACACTTGGAACTACATGTGTTATAACACATGGTGTTGTGAATATACGTAGATATGCATGCACACGCACGCACGCACGCACGCACGCATGCACACACACACACACACACACACACACACACACACACACACACACACACACACACACACACACACACACACACACATGCTTGTACACGCACATGCACACAGACACGCACGTACACAGAGACACACACAAATACACAGAGGCTCATGCACACACATACACACGTACACACACACACACACACACACACACACACACACACACACACATACACACGTACACACACACACACACACACACACACACACACACACACACACACACACACACACACACACACACACACACACACATGCTTGTACACGCACATGCACACAGACACGCACGTACACAGAGACACACACAAATACACAGAGGCTCATGCACACACATACACACGTACACACACACACACACACACACACACACACACACACACACACACACACACACACATGTACACACACACACACACACACACACACACACACACACACACACACACACACACACACACACACACACACACACACACACACACACTGCATGATGAATACGTTTGGACCACTATTTCTAATACATGCACATCCTCCCCTACCCAACAGCTCATGCCTTAACTCTTAACAGATGTGAGATTTCTGGACTTCAGGCTGGCTACTGTTTCCAAGCTCCTGATTTCATCGTAAAACATTCATTATTCATCTTTGTTGTTGCTTCAGTGTATGCAACTTGGTATTCCCATCTTGAGTTTTTAATGTATTTATTGTTCATATTTTGTATTTTAGCAAGAGTTGCTAGAGCCATGCGCCTTTTATGCCATACTGTAACTCAATTGATTTTGTCTATGTAAGCAGCGACCATTTTATGCACGTGACTATCGCGTGTTCCAAAATGTCTGCCGACGAGGCTCCGAATTTGCGTGCAAGACAAGTACCCACTCGTCCTAATGAATTGGTGTACGAAAAGCTGAGCGTGACTGATCTTCGAGCTGAAATCCAAAACAGAGGACTGTCATGTAAAGCAGAGAAGAAAGCTGACCTGGTTAGAACTTACATTTGCGAGTTAGCTATATACGTAGGTCGACCTGTTGGATTGGAATGGGGTCCCTTACAGCAGAGTAGTATAAGATTTGATGCATTAGACGCAATCCAGTTTTTCAAACCTTGCATGCGTACACGCTTGCAGATGTGGCTGGTCCCACAGAACTTCGAGGACGATTAGCCGACGCTGTCGTTCTGCTCCTCGACTATCGCGCCATTTTGGTTCTTGGCGCACCTAATCTGTATATTATAGTAACTCGTATATCTGTGTTTGATCATGAGTAATGAACATTAGTGTCTTATCAAGTATGCGAAGAGATTGGTCCCTGCTGGCTAAACCTTAAGGTTCACCATACACTCAGTATGGTACCATGATGCTCATGTCTATGCAGGTGTAGGCCAATGCAGGAAATTGAGGTGAGCCTGCGAATGACTTCCTCTCCAGTTCCTCTTCTTTCGGTGCTTTATTGTTATAGGTTGATTTCCTCAAGTCACACGACCACGAATCTGAAACTCCCAGTCTAAAATCTCCTTCCACCAATGAGAGTGGGGAGAAACCCACTGTGTCTTCAGAAGAGAAGAAGAAGGTGAAAGAGGAATCATTTGAGGAGGTTGACAGGGGCAGGATCCATGCAGAGCAAATGAAAGAACTGAGAAAAATTGTGCTTTGGAGGAAACCACTCACAACACTTTTATATTTTGTTTTTGAGCTCAGAATCGAAGTGGCCAGGCTCGTGTCCAGGTTGGTTGGTATTTTGCTCATAGGCAGTGAAGTGGTGTGGTGTAACTGGTGGAGTGAACACACACACACACACACATACACACACACACACACACACACACACACACACACACACACACACACACACACACACACACACACACACACACACACACACACTTGAACCTGTTCATATGGCCACCCAAATATTCTAGTATGTCCACTCTTGTGTACTTCAGTGGCTATTCAAACAACTCATGTTTACTCTCCCCCCCTCTCTCCCTCTCTCTCCCTCTCTCTTTCCCTCTTTCACCCTTTCTCCCCCTTCTCTCCCTCTCTCCCCCTCCCCTTTCTCTCCCTCTCCCCCCCTCACTCCCTCTTTCTGTCTCTCCCCCCTCCCCCTCTCACACTACTTGCTATCACTTGTAGTATGCTGGCTCACAAGATAACAATGGTTGGAGTTGTGATGGCCTTGATGATGTTTGCTGTGACGTACTACTGGGATGGGCCTCATCAGTCGGTGTGTGTGTGTGTATGTGTGTGTGTGTGTGTGTGTGTGTGTGTGTGTGTATGTGTGTGTGTGTATGTGTGTGTGTGTGTGGTGTGTGTATGTGTGTGTGTGTGTGTGTGTGTGTGTGTGTGTGTGTGTGTGTGTGTGTGTGTGTGTGTGTGTCTGTGGGTGCATGTATACATCCATATACACATATTATGCACATGAATGTGTGTGTGTGTGTGTGCTAACATGTGTTGATGTTTACTGTCTCACTCAGTTTGTTTCAGAGCTGGAGAGGCAGATCCTCTGGTGCTCATACTGGGTGGGGTTGGGCATACTCTCCTCAGTTGGACTGGGAACAGGTCTACACACCTTTCTCCTCTACCTGGTGAGCTCCTCACTCTACCCCCCTACCTACCCCTCTCCTCCACCCCTCACCCTCACTCCACCCCTACTCTACCTGGTGAGTTCCTCACTCTACCCCCCTACCTACCCCTCTCCTCCACCCCTCACCCTCACTCCACCCCTCCTCTACCTGGTGAGCTTCTCACTCTACCCCCCTACCTACCCCTCTCCCCCACCCCTCACCCTCACTCCACCCCTACTCTACCTGGTGAGCTTCTCACTCTATCCCCCCTACCTACCCTCACCACCCTTCCTCCTCCCCCCTGCAGGGACCTCACATAGCCTCTGTGACCCTGGCAGCGTGGAGTTGTATGTCTCTGGACTTCCCCGAACCACCTTACCCCAGCGAGTGAGTCTGGACTGTGTGGGAGTACAGCACATCAGTCCAGGGGAATGTGTTTACACACAACACTAGGTCCTGCACACTGGATCCTGTACGCTGGATCCTGTATACTGGATCCTGTACGCTGGATCCTGTACACTGGATCCTGTACACTGGATCCTGTACGCTGGATCCTGTACACTGGATCCTGTACACTGGATCCTGTACTGGATCATATCACACACATACGTACAGCATGTATTATGATGCTTGTACATTTTGTAACTCTGTCATGTTCTCATTGTGTCTTCAGAATCCACTGTCCATCGAACCTGACAGAGGAGGCGTCATTAGCAGCTGCAGCAACTGTGAGTGTGTTCTCCATTCTCTACAAAGTCAAGCTGGAAGCTTTCATGTGGGTGAGTTTCCTTATATGGAGATAATGGACAGCTTGACAACACGTGTATTTAAATTCAAGGATGCTCAAGTATTGAATACACACCCACCCACATGCACCATACACCCGCCCACACCACCCACACACACACACACACACACACACACACACACACACACACACACACACAGCTCACACTGTCCTGTTTATTGTAGGGTGCAGGAACAGCTATAGGAGAGCTTCCCCCATACTTCATGGCGAGAGCTGCTCGAATGTCCGGACAGGAGGAGGAGGAGTTTGAGGAGCTGGAGGAGGAGCTTCACTCACGGGTGAGCTGATGTGGCATATCAGATGGTACAAGGACTGTGGAACCTACTCCTCCAACTCATGTATCTTTTGTAGCTCACTTGTTTGAACTTGCACACACATGCAACATGCACGCATGCACAGATGCATGTGCATACACACACACATGCATACATACACACTAACACAGACACACACGCACATACACGCACACACACGCATGTACGTGCACACATACACACACACACACACACACACACACACACACACACACACACACACACACACACACACAGGCACTATCCATCTTCTCTCTTTGCAGGGAATTCTGTCCAGTGCAAAGAGGTGCATGCACAATTTTGTCCAGAAAGTTGGATTCTTTGGAATTTTGTTAGCAGCTTCAGTGAGTTGGGAGATTACAGTGTGCACTGTGTGCAATGTGTGTGTGTGTGTGTGTGTGTGTGTGTGTGTGTGTGTGTGTGTGTGTGTGTGTGTGTGTATGTGTGATACTGCATTTGTGCAAGGTTGTGTTTCAGTCTGATTCCCCCCCCCCCCCATAGATCCCCAATCCTCTGTTTGACTTAGCTGGAATTACCTGTGGTCATTTCTTAGTTCCTTTTTGGACATTCTTTGGTGCAACTTTGATCGGCAAAGCTGTTTTTAAAATGCTCATACAGGTGTGTATGTATGTAAGTACGTGAGTACGTTGCTACCATGAGTACCTTGGTGCCATGAGTGCCTGGTGTCATGAGTCCTTGGTGTCATGAGTCCTTGGTGTCATGAGTGCCTGGTGTCATGAGTCCTTGGTCTCATGAGTACTTGGTGTCATGAGTCCTTGGTGTCATGTGGTGTCATGAGTACACTGCTATCATGAGTACACTGCTATCATGAGTACACTGCTGTCATGAGTACACTGCTGTCATGAGTACACTGCTGTCATGAGTACACTGCTGTCATGAGTACACTGCTGTCATGTTGGCAATGAACCGCAGAGAGAATCATGCAGTGTTTTTGTCCAACAGCAGTGTCAAGTGTGTTTCGATTGGTTGTGTCAGTTTCCATGTACGAGAGTTGCCACTGTGTTGAGTGCACAGTGTGTATGGAGGAGCTGGTAGTCCGTATACCCACTGTGATATTGACCTTAGAGAGTGGGGTTAGTAGCAGCACTGCGTGTGCTGATTGACTCTGTTTGGGATCATAGTCTAGAGTAGATGTGTTTTTTTGTGACCAAAAGAGACAATACACAATGACAAGAAATGGTACAATAGAATCACGAGGACAGATGATTGCAAGAAGGATGGACATGAGATACAGGACAGTTGAGTTAATCCACAACGGGAGGAACATGGCCCTCTGCAGTGATGATCGGAATGTTATCTATATCTAGCCTTGAATGATGGGAAATTCTTAGTCCATGAATTGCCGTGATTGCAGGCCTAAGATGGCTGAATCTCAGTCTGCATCTCATGAGGTTGATCACTTTTGAATAGGACTCGTTGCGTTTGTCGGAAATCATTCTTGCCAATCACTTGTAGAATACCTCAGCAGTAGGCCCCATTCCTCCAGTGATGGACAAGACAATAGGAGTGAATGCTCCATGCTCCATGCTCCATGCTCCATGCTCCATGCTCCATGCTCTGTGATCATTGCGTTCTTTGTTGAGTGGTTTATTGTACCCTGTCCTTGTTTCCGGGTGTCCGCTATCAGAGGTTTCACTGTTAAGGGCAATCCCTTCAAGCATTCCTTGCTGATGGCTGAAATGTCTTCTTTGCATGTGTGTGTCTTCTTGTGGTTATGAATCTTACTCAATCTGGGAAGGCCATCAGCCAAATGAAGGCTACTTGCCTGTCTCCTCCACGACTGCTGTAATCTTGACCATGCTGTGTTCTCGCGCCTGCTCTTGCCTCAGACCATGTTTACTATCGTGACATTCAGCAAACGGGAATTGGAGTTTATGATGCATACGGTTAGGTGCGTTTGTGTGTACGTGTGTACCGTACTATGTGTAATAGTATTCATGACTGCTAACGAGATTCATGATATCGCAGGGTGTTTGTATCAGTAGAACCACAAGTGTTTCGTTGTGCACGGACAATGTAAACTCGCCCTCTCCATTCAAATTCATACTCTGGTCTTCTTTCAGAGCGAATAAATCTTTCGCCTTTTACTAAAGATTTCCGTGGAAGAGGACATTAGATGAGTTTCATCTGAATTTGTTTCATGCCCCTCACGGGGCTGCCAAAAAAATGAAGGAAAAGTAATTTGCAGCACTAGATGATTTTGTACGTATATGGTATGCGGGGCCACCTGATGCAGCTCCGGCCCTTCATCTGTTAGCTCACAAAGGAGAATTCTAGATCAGTATTACATACCTTCAAGTAGTCTCATTCCCAGCCCCACTTCCATCCGCCATTTTTATTTGGGCGAAAGTGGGGCTAGGCACAAGACTAACCTTCAAGTGACACAGGACAGGAACTTCGTACATTTGAATACCATCATTACATCCACTCAGCATGGGACCGTATGCACAGAGTGAAATTTTCACATATCTTGGATTTTGCCAATTTTTGTGTTTTTGTACTTGTAAACAGTCATGTTTTGCTAGAGAGCCCGACCTAAGCTTTCGTGGATGACTTCTAAGCTGTGATAACCACAAATACAAAACCCCACAAAATTAAAGTGCACACAGTGTTATGCGGGATCTGGGTAAAGTAGTGCTACATTTAGAAATGTTTTTCAGGGAGGGGGGCACCTGATGTAGCCCTGCAAAGGGTGATCTAGTCCAATGTACACAACCCTACCCCGCCCTTTGCTCACAGGAGAATCCCATATGTGGGTGTCATAATTGAGGCACCATTCGAAGAATTCCTGGAAGCACAGAAGAAGAAATACCTCACACCTGCAGGAGAGCATGTTACACTGGTAGGGTAACGACATTTGCTGGTCATGTGCTTGTCATGTGCATATCACATGCTCATCATGTCTTAGACATGTGCCTTTCATGGGGTATTGTTCATCATGCAATCATGATGTCACTGTAACATCCACTGGTCGCATGGACTCTGATAAGACCATTACTTCTGTAACCCATGTTGTTTCATGGGTTGGGGTACAAAGCAGTGGCGAATGGTGGCAATTCACTGTCATATCACAAGTGTGCATGTTTGTACAATTCAAGATGAAGGAAGCCAATTGTAGGTGAGGGGGCAACACAGGTATTGATACATGTTCAAAAGACGTATGTGGACTTTTGTGGACCTTCAATGCTTGGGTGATACCCTCATGCCCACTGCCTAGAGGGGGATACCCTCATGCCCTCTGGTTCCACTACATAGAGGGGGGATACCCTCATCCTCCCCCCCCCCCCCCCCCCCCCCGGTTCCACTGCCTATACATTTGTTTGGTTCCCTCCTCCCAGCCTCCTAGCACTCTCCAGTGGATTTTAGAGAAGCTTGTTTTGTTGATGGTGGTCTACTTTGTCTGTTCAATTGTCAACTCAATGGCTCAGAGCTATGCCAAAAGGATCAGTAAAGATCACACGCACAAGACAAACTAGTGAACACTGTTAGACCACATATTTCGCTAGCTACATATATCGATGACACAGTGCACACACTGATGCTGTGTTTTATACATGTGTTATGTCAGTCCGGTTATTCATGAGATGTGTGTGAATGTTTGACAGTTAAATCTCCGAATAAAGGACATTTTGAGACAGGTTTGTTTGTGCCTTGTAAAGAGGTTGTCCTCTCTGCGAGTTTTAAAATTGTATTGAAACCCACACACATTCACAGAGGACACACATGAGCTTTCCAAAGTGCTGTGGGTGTGTTTGTGCAGCACTGGGTGTGGTAGTTCCAAGACCAGTATTCAATTGGTACTATCACCACATGCACCATACCCAATGCCTACTGACATTTTTCTGTGAAACAAAGTCAGACATGCTTGTGTGCAGGAATCTGCATGGGTGTTTATGTGTGTGTGTCAGGGTGGGTATGTGCATGTGTGTGTGTGTGTCAGGGCTGGTGGGTGGGTACTTGCGTGCATGTGTAGGTGTGTCTGTATTGCATGAATTGAATGTCTGGAATTCAATTATTGAGTGGTCAAAATTCAACAAACTAATTGATAATAAAATGAAAAGTCAACCAAATGATAAAAACTATACGAAATCACAAAGAAATAATGTAACATTTTTCACAACTTTGAGTGCAGTTTCTACACCTTGTAGCCAAGCTGTTGGAGTAAGGGATATCTGAAATACACCAACTTTGTTGCTAGTGAAGGGTTCTCCTTCCGCCATTTTACCAGTGACTGTCTGTTTATAGGTCGTGCAACTTGCATGGAGGACAATTCCATTCTGCAAAAGGAGAGAAAAGAAGATTAGTTATTGTATAATATCAAACACACACACACACACACACACACACACACACACACACACACACACACACACACACACCACACATGCACACACACACCACACACACACACACACACACACACACACACACCACATGCACACCACACACACACACACACACACACACACACACACACACACACACACACACACACACACACACACAAGGTAGTGTAGCTATCTCATTCCAGCCTTAGAATATGTGGTTTCCTTCATAAAAATACAACAATAATTGTGGAATTCACAATTTAAAATTAAAACTGAATTAAATTTAATTAGTCATAGGAAACTATTCTGTAAGTGCTGGATTGGGAACAATTCCTCAAACAAGTAACAATGGACGTCACACATATTCCTCAATGCACTATGCTTGCTTGTGACAAACAGTCATAAAAGAGATGGCCTACATATGCACTCATACACAAACACATGTACACATATGCACACACACACACACACACACACACTTTGAGATGGATATCTCCACAGAGCTGTTACCCAATACAGTATGGTGCTTCAGAACATTGTCGTGCCAGGGAATATCCAGGAAGGAGAGGATGCGCCTCAGCTCCTCTGTTGGATTCAATATCAACTTCTCATAATACACAACAAGACATTTGTCCGTCCTCTCGTCACACTTGTTCAACATCTTTGTCAGTGATTCCTGCCAGAATTTCATCACGTTGTGCATATCCTTGATGTCCACGCCACTGATGGTGACCCCTCGTGTCATGATGGAGTTGGTGGTGGCACGACCATCTCTTACCATTAGAATGAACTTTGCAGTCGAGAACATCTTCTCCAGAGTGTCCATGCTCTTCAAGGCCAGTGGATCTTTGTTGCACAGATATTTTGATGGATGACCGTGACCTGAGATGATGGTTTCCATCATGCTCCGGGCAGCAGTGATGAGGAGGTGATCAGAGATCCCAGCTTCTTTCAATCTCTTCACCTCCAAGTCGGAGCTACGGATACCATCGATCATAAAAAGCAGTCTAGGGATG
The DNA here is from genome assembly GCA_963170055.1 of Halisarca cf. caerulea. Lineage (NCBI taxonomy): Eukaryota > Metazoa > Porifera > Demospongiae > Chondrillida > Halisarcidae > Halisarca > Halisarca cf. caerulea. The sequence goes on along the minus strand of CAUJGJ010000188.1, from coordinate 3,935,424 downwards.
ACCCGTGTTTCTTCACCGCAGCGTATGTCGGGGTGCGCGTCGAGGAGGACGCGCATTAGCGTTGTGCCGCTGCTGGGAACACCTCCGATAAAGATCAATGGATCTGATATTTCTTTACGCACACCAGACGTGGCGGAGGTCGGCTGCATCTCTTGAAGTTTCCTTCCATCACTGGCTCTGAAGGGATATCTTGTGGGGCCCACGTGAAGGACGCGCTGGCACTTCTCTGCAATGTTTCTGGTAGCTCTTCGTCTGTCTACTACCAACACAAGTAGAACGATTGTCTCTATCGTCAGTAGCGCAAAAAGGACTGCTCTTGACTTCGGCATTGTGGTGTATAGCCTTAAATTACCCATTTGGCATTCTAAACACTTCAAAAGCACAAAAAACAGGAAACGTTGAGATGAACACACGATAGGATGCCATTTAATTGCAAAGGACAGAGTACCACGTGATACAGTGAGCTCACGTGATGCCACGGCAGTCATCTCATTTCCAGAGTCAAAGAAGAATGCTAAAGTTTGTCTGTCTCGTTATCTTGTTCGGAGCTATCGCAGCTCACCCAAGACCACACCACAAGGAGCACGGATATCGTTCGAAAAACGCAACTATTCCTCTCTCGGGGACTACCGGGATCGACATTTCGTCTTTGGTGCTGGAAGACACCTTCAAGTGTCTCAAGAGTAACGGATACGATTTCGTTATTGTCCGTGCGTACACATCAGAATGTGAGTTAATTTGTTCGTTTCTGTTAGCTGTTGATTTGCGTCACCGTAACGTACTGTTTGTGTGCTAGTGATCAGCTCTATGCACTTGAAGGTCTTCACAAGTACAGCGGGCCCTCGTTTATCCGACCACATTTGTACTCCACAAGTTGTGTCGGATAAACCAGGTGTTGGATAAATCAGGTTAGATTGTATGTAACTTAATGAATGGGATTCACAACAAAGGGTGCACATGACCGACTTGGATAAAACAGGTTTTCAGATAAACCAGTGTTGGATAAAACAGGTTTTCAGATAAACCAGTGTTGGATAAACCAGGTGGGACGGCAGACTGCGAAGCACCTATAACAGAATGACATTGGCCACAGAACGTTCTGGATGAAGGAAATTCAATATGGTTTCTAATCCCCATTAGGTATATACAAAGACAATATATTTCTGTACATTTCTGACATGGGAATATTCTATGGAGATGTTTACAGGACTGCTTTCCTGCATGGTCCAAATGGTGTGAAGCGTTTCACTGCGTTTCCAGTGACTGTTGTCACCACTCACACCTGTCACCACTTTCACCTTCACTGTAGTGGAACCTGTCTATATCAATCACTCAAGACCAGGTACAATGTAGACAATAGGTGCTTATAGAAGGTGGGCCTATGTAAAGTTAATGTCCTGGATGCTGCTGCTTAGTAGTATATGAAACAGTCCACAGTGGTCCGCGAGACTAGGTCTCTATAGACAGGTGGTCTCTATAGACAGGTGGTCTTTGTGTACAGGTGGTCTTTAACACAGGTTTTACAGTAGATCAATGCGGTATCTACATGACCAGTAGGTATCCACGTTCAGGGTACCCTCAGGCTGACTGTGTATTCTTTATTCTACATATTATATGCTCAAGATATAAACTATTAATTTTCTAGAATGAGAGCATTTCATTATCTACAATGTAGTTTTATTCACGGGTCCATGTTGAGGATTTAGAGTTGCAATCAATCGTTGGATCCGAATATTCTTGTCAGTGTTATCAGATTAAGAAGGTCATCTATCTCCTTCTCCTCAGGTGAGCCGGACTACAACGCCATCCACACCATATTCAACGCCAGAGCAGTTGGCATCAAATATGTGGATGTGTACATGTTCCCAAGTCCAAGGTGCAGTCGGTCTGCCTCTGACCAGGTGAATGACATGGTGGCCGCACTGAAGAATGCCGACTATGGACAGATCTGGCTGGACATTGAGGTGTGTGTGGTGTGTGTGTGTGTGTGTGTGTGAGAGAGAGAGTGTGTGTGTGTATGTGTGTGTGTGTGTGTGTGTGTGTGTGTGTGTGTGTGTGTGTGTGTGTGTGTGTGTGTGTGTGTGCATGTGTGTGTACGTATGTGTAATCATTTAGGATCTGTTGGTTGGACTATGTACTGCTGTTGTTAAGTTAGTGCCACAAGCTGTAACATGTCTGTGTTCTGTGTTTGCATGTGCAGGGACCGAGCTACTGGCACAGCTCGGAAAGTGAGAACCAGGACTTCTTCAATGAACTCCTCTCAGCATGTGAAGTGGGTGTGTTGTGTACTCGGTACTTTAATATCAGTGGGTGGTTTATCTCCTTGTCTCTGTCTGTTCTTCAGAGGCATAAGTTGTCATTCCACATTGGTGTCTACACCAGTGCCTCTCAGTGGGACCCTATCATGGGGTCTGGATTCAGAGGAGGCGGCTCCCACCAGCTGTGGTGAGTGCGGTGCACCGTGCATTGGGAAAATTAACGTACATTTGCAGATTTCATAAGTGGGTTTTATTCATGACCATCTTTGTATGGGAATAGTAAACGATATTGTAAGATGTGATTGGGAAAATGGTGAGTGTCACAATTTTTTGGCCCGTAAATATTCCCCCATCCTGTGTAAAATACGACAATTTACAAAAATTTGAATTTATCATGTATCATTCATAATTTATGATTATCACATGACTATCACATGACTCTCACATGACATTCACATATATTTAGGTATGCTCACTATGATGACAATCCTTCCTTTTCGGACTTTTCTCCTTTCGGAGGATGGTCCAAGCCATCCATCAAACAGTATCGCGGAGATGCCTCTGTTTGCGGTGAGTTCAATTGAGAACATGCAGTTTGGCTGTATTAGAAGTGTGGCCAACATCTTAGCATACGGGTGAACCTCCTTTTAGTACAGGTGAACCTCCTTTTAGTACGGGTGAACTTCCTTTTAGTACTGGTGAACCTCTTTTTATTGTTGGTGAATCCCTTCTAACACGGGTGAACTTCGATCCTTTCAGGATGGGTGATTCCTTATTAGTGTGGGTGAATTATATTCATTTTGTGCAGGTGAACGTGTGTTGTGTTGGTATTTTGTTAACATGCACCAGCTTGTTAAGACTGTACTGAGTTTAGCCCTCATCCTAAAAATATGTAAAAGTTGAGCTCCTTAAGATCTAGTGCTATGTGGTATACCTGCATACTCAAACGTGCTGAGGGTGTGTTGTTTTTACTGCCGACAGGTGCTGATATTGATTTGGACTGGTATCCATAGAAACATTAAATTTTGTTGGACTGTTCTCTGAAAACAAAGGCCGAAGAGAGTGTGCAGTGATAGATAGAGATGGAATTGTTGTAATTATTTCTTGCAAACTATATTTATTATAATAAATGAGTATAATAATTCACCCATCTATGTGATACAAGAAACTGATGCCATTGGGGACACATATTTGTGTGCAGTCCAAGATCACCACTGAATGGCCCTGCGTGACTGAGCATACACATCACCACTGAATGGCCCTGCGTGACTGAGCACACACATCACCACTGAATGGCCCTGCGTGACTGAACACACACATCACCACTGAATGGCCCTGCGTGACTGAACACACAATTTCACATAACACATGTGCACTGGCCATGGGTGATTGGATGAGAATTCATTTAAGATGGACATATTACAGCAAGCATGCTGCAACAGATATAGACCCGTAGTTCTGCAAGTCCTCTTTCTTGCTCCCATGTCATATCCCTGAGATGGTATGACGTTCAGGTCTGTGGTTAACAAGGGTAAAGAGTACTGTGCAAAACCATAGCTAAAAATTCATTCATCTTCACCTATCCGGCCCCTCACAAAGTCAATGTTAAATTTTGGCTGCAAAGTAATTCTATCAATTGATGCATGCATGCAATATAAGAAGCCCAATTTCGCTTTCAGCCACAGCAAACTGTTTGGCAGTCCAGAATAACACATCCCCGTATTTGTAACAGCCAGTTTAACAGGTGATTAGTGGCTACGCGAGACTAGTAGCCGGAAATGTGGACGGCACTTCTCAAAATAGTGTTTTATACTCTCCTGTATGCGGGAGCTCGAGAAGCCCGCCATTTTCGCGGCAATGTACGGCTACGAAATTTCGGACCCTGCAAATCGATGGGAGAACTCGGTTTGGATGCGTCGCAGCTCGTCTCTGTGGCGGATTTGAAAGCATTCAGAGACAAAGGATACAGTTTTATGATCTTTAGAGGATACAGAAGTCTAGGTTAGTACCGCTAGTGTCCCAATTTTTGTCGTTCGATAAACTCAAAAGACATCCCATAATCTGCTTTTGACATGGTTAGGTAAGATCGATGAAAATGGCGTCCAAAGTGTCAAGAACGCAGCAGCAGCAGGATTCCAAGACGTCGCGATTTACATCTTTCCTCAAGTAAAGAAAGAGAAGAGCCCAAACGAACAGATAAAGGAGATGTTGGCTGCATTTGAAGGGACGGAATACAACAGCATATGGCTGGATGTTGAAGTAATACTTTCCAACATTCCAACATGAATTGAGCTGAAATTAGTACATCAGAGAAGGGTACTGCGGCACAGCTAGTGTTGACATGTGGCCCTGATCTTTTGTTTGATACACACACAATCACACACACACACACACACACACACACACACACACACACACACACACACACACACACACACACACACACACACACACACACACACACACACACACACACTGGAGTCACATCCTGTTATCAGTATTTGCTTTTGCTTGAGTACCAGGCTCCTAAGAGGGCCGCTGTACCATTGTGGATGCATCATGTGAGATAGACAAATGAATGACATCCACATGTAAAAGTACTTTCTATATCTGGACAGACAAAGCATGTCAATCTTTTACATCAAAATTATTCAATGCATAATGTTTCACCCACTTGGGCTTCTTCAGGTACAATAACTGAAAATTGAAGATTAACGTGCTTTATCTGTCCCGAATCTGAGAAATAGAAAATACTTTTACAAAGCGTCCAGCATGTCAGATAATTTCTACAGTGACATCCACATGTGTTTGTTTCTCCTTACAAAGGAGCCCAACAGGAAGCTAGGTGACTACTGGAATCCACCTGATGAACACGGTTCTTTGGTGAAGAATCGCATTTTCTTTGAAGGTCTCTTGGAGGAGGCCAGGAAGTCGGTATGTGTTTAGTGTGAAGGAACAACCACCTGGGGTAGTTATCTTAAGAGCTATTCACTTGAAGCAGATCATTACCATGATTGCATGTACGTAGAATAGATCTAAATATCTAGATCTCGTTTCAAACTAAGGATGTTGCTTGCCAGTTGTCGGCCATGTTGTCTCAAGTAGCTATGTATATGTTCAATTTCTATAGTTCCCAATGCTCTTGATCTCTTCCAGCTAGCAGAACCTACCTATTTTATCCATTTCTTGAACCTGGCCAAATTCTCACTGGCCAAAAAATGACTGAAGTAGAGGTTTTATTATATTAGGCTAGCATAACTTCACCTGCTCAGGATAAGTTGGTATGTGTGTGTGTGTGTGTCTGTGTGTGCTCATGTGCATATGTGTGTGTGTTTGTATGTATGTGTGTGCACGCACACTCTGCCATCTTGTTGAATTGATAGCCATCTTGTCACTTTCCTCATCGTTGTTTAGGGTAAAACTGTTGGTGTGTACTCAGACAAGCAAAGTTGGAACATGATCATGGGTGAGGACTACACCGGAGGGTCAGACTGTCCCCTGTGGTTTGCTTGCTGGGACAAGAAGACCTCGTTCGATAGCTTCCAGCCTTTTGGAGGCTGGAAAGAGCCAGCCATGAAGCAGATCGAGGGAGATACTACAGTTTGTGGTGAGCGGAGCAAACTTCTGCTGTGACAATAGAAGCTCTGAATAAAGGAGACTTTGTGGACAACATACATTCAGCTGATTTGTTCTTTATAGAGAGGTTATCCTCTTTGGGAGGTTCAAAATGTATTGCAGGAACTTTATTGGGATCGCATGTCTTGTCCTTTGTAGAGAGGTTTATTTTACTGTATCCTTATTTGGGAGAGTCCGCTCTCAGAGGTATCACTGTCGATGTTTCCTTATATGACAATGTTCTACATACCGTGGCTGGCAGTGGGAGGGGTCGTGGGTGGGCACTTTGTCAGCTGCAAGTACAGTGGGACCTGAGTAATGGTTTGTTGTATACAGGTTTCCACTATTTGGAGGTTATTGTACATGCATACAATTGAATAGGACCCACGAAAACAGTCTGTTATATGAAGGTTTTGCTATTCAGTGAGTTTACTAAAGAGGTTGCATCGTATTTCCCTGCTCTCCTTAGGGGTCAGTGTTGACCGAAACTGGAGAAAGTAGTGACTGCTTCTTCTGCTGCTGTCTAGCTGGGCTTGATGTAGACAGGACTGCTCAATATACTTCAATATGACAACTTTTAGCTCAACAGTGTGTTCTTGCGCATGCATGCAGTGGTGAACCACCTTTCACATTCTTAGAAGCATTTGTACGGTATTTAATGTAATTATCACAATAATTAACTAATGATAATTTCACAATAATCAATTAATGAGAATACTTCACATTGAATATCAGGTATATATTATACTGCATAGAATATATGTAGACAAACACAAGGTACGCCTGGTGTACTACCAGGTCATTCCACACACAGACACAGAAATGAAATCACAGTCCAATGGGACGGGCAAAATGGATGACCCAGGGTTGGGGTTGACTGGTTGGCTGAATGGATGACCATCTGAAGGTGAATATCCTTGCATCTAGCTCTCAGACATGTTTGCTTTTGGAAGTATCAATCTTCTTCTTCGCTCTCAACTTCTTCTCCAGTAGCACCACTTGAGACAGGTCTGGTGGAAAGGTCTAACTGAGGGAGGTTCTCTCCCCTCATGAGATCAGCCTCTACTACCACAGGAGTAGCTTGTTCCTGCTGTTGCTGCTGGTGGTGTTGGTAGTCTTGGTGTTGAGGATTGACCATGTCCATTGGTGGTTGAGTTAGTTCAGCTAGCTTTCCTTTCAGTATGGTCTCTTCTGCCTGTGTGTGTGTGTGTGTGTGTGTGTGTGTGTGTGTGTGTGTGTGTGTGTGTGTGTGAGCCAAGTGTGTTATAAAGAATGCAATAAAACTAATCAGTAATTGAAGCAAGGTTAAACAATGCAAGGTAAGCCACACATGCCACCCATCCGATTACACGACTGGAAACCTCACATGCACACATCCCTAGCATGTGACTGGGAATGTTGCTGCTTCACAATGGGAAGGATTTCCTGATGACTGTTGTAATAAGATCACTTGACCGGATCTCACCCAGTGTGCAATTCTTGTCGGATTACATTTTACATAATTACAAAACATATTTCTTATTCTTTACAACATGGAAGCACAAGGTGTTATAGTAAAGGTCTCTAAAATGAGTCCTGTAGATCACACGTTTCCATTTGCAATGTGAAAAGGGGACTGGAAGTGGAAACAATGAGGCTAATCCATAATACAATGAAATGAAGCCCTACCTACCACAGACGACACACTGACATACATGACCGTCGGAGGAAGGTCGTACATGAAGACACCACTCATTCACGACGTGAAACTTCACCTGAAGCCACTCCAGTTCTTTCAGTATAATTCGTTTCGCCTCCTCCAGCAAATCTTTTTGCTTTTCCAAATGTCTCTTTAGTTGTGTAGGCCCTCGAATACGCCTACCCAAAGTACCTCCCCTACATCATCATCAAAACCACAGAATATTCAATATCTCATAAAGTCTTAACCAACAATACGAGTGTAATGCTAATATTCAAGATGACTCAGCCTTACCTACTAGAGGTAGCCATTTGTATGACATCACAAATGTTACTAAAATTAGACTATCCGATGCGTCATTGCCGTAGAGCAGTACTTATGTGAAAGGAAACGTCATCCCAATCGAAAGCGAAGGTTTGTTCAAAGCAGAGATTTGCTCGATTCCTAAGATACTTTTGCAAGAATGGCGCAGATTGTAGAACTTCTTGGGGAAAAGATCATAGAAAAAGGCGGCAAGGAAGTGGATGTGGCGTCTTTGAGTGGAGAAGGAAAAGTTGGTGCACCATTTGCGGTTCAACATAGACCCTACAACAACTGCTTGCGATTGACTTCTCCTTTTCTCTTTTGTTGCTTGTCGTAGGTTGTAGGTCTGTATTTCTCTGCCCACTGGTGCCCACCCTGCCGGATGTTCACGCCCCAGCTGGCCAAATGGTACGAGGAGCTCTCTCATGTAAAGGACAAGAAATTTGACATCGTCTTCGTCAGCTCTGACCGAGACGAGAAGTCGTTCGATGATTATTTCAAAGAAATGCCATGGAAGGCTCTTCCCTTCTCGCAGAGGGAGAAAAAGGTGGGATCTCTTAAATAACCGTCTTTGCCACATATTTTTCTTCTTGAGACCTGTACTGTGGCAAGTAGAGGTCATGTTGTAACGTAACGTAACGAGCACCTGAACCGGTGGTCGGCGTGCAAGCTGGATCGTTTCGTCTTGAGAACTGTCATACTCTGCTTCTCCTCCCTTCTTTTCTCCTGTGTCTTGTTGAAGTAGCTCCTTTAGCAGTTAGCCTAGTGTTAGGATTAGCCTGAGACTGTGTGAGGACATTCTACCAAGGGAATATTATGTAGGTGTAGTGTCACTATCACCAGTCATGTTTCACCATCACCTGTCATGTATCACCCTCACCAGTGTCACCATCACTAGCTCTTGTATCACACCGATGCCATACAAAAGTCACTGTAAAGGTCGCTGTCTCCACCTGTGGCATAAGGAATTACGTTATGTAAACACCTTATCCCATTGCAGAGCACACCCACACATTTCCCCTATTTTCTGTGCATGCTATATATAAATACATACAAACATACCTCAGCATGCACACTACCTACACATACCTCAGCATAGCCTGTATCCACTTACTGCGCATGTGGTGTTCTACCTGTGATGTGTGTGCGGAATGCAGTGTGCTAGACCCTGCAATGCTGAGAGGTATGCTGTCAGGAATGTAGGCAGAATGTTATTACAAGATTAAAAATGTGTTTGATGAAGGAAATAATGATGGCAGGCAGGCTGTGTGTTGATCTGGCAACAGTGTTGGGGTTAAGGCTAGTGATTGGTTTAGGGATTGTGTCTGTAGCTTTCAGGTGTAAGGTTGTTGCGCAGCAAGATCAATAGCCTGATGGTGTGTGTGTGTGTGTGTGTGTGTGTGTGTGTGTGTGTGTGTGTGTGTGTGTGTGTGTGTGTGTATGTGTGTGTGTGTGTGTGTGTGTGTGTGTGTATGTGTGTGTGAATTTCAGTATTGGAGGATTTAAACCTCTGACAGCAACTCTCATTTGTTCTTTGTGTGTTCTCTCAGCTGTAGTCTTGTTCTTGGCCCACCTCTCTGTCCCACATTGTTGTTTCTGCTACCTTTGTATGTATGATTTAGCACAAAATTTAATGACCAATTCCGAACTGTCAGAATGAGTGGTTCAAAGCACCGAGATTAATGATGTTGGTAGTACACACTCATGTACACATGATGCTGGTGATTAGTACCCCACGCTCTAAGTGTGCTAACATCAAATAGTTAACACCTGTTCATTTCTGCTTGATTCTTCTCCCAACTGAAGTGAAGGGAGTGTTTGGGATGATGCAGAGATACCTTATGGCAAGTACTTCTTGAGGGGTAAGAAATTCGTGGTTTTGTGGCTGGGAAGAGATTCACGAAAAAATTTCATGCGAAAGTCAGTATTACTGTAAGTTTAACATCCTTCTGGCATGAACCACAAATTTTTACAATGAATAATCCAAATTTTCAACATCCGCGAAAATATCACCCCTTGAATAATACTCTATATATGGTAGTTGGGACTAGTCCATTGTGAATACACTGATCTGTTGTCCAGCGGAACCCCCATACTTCCTTACCTGTGTGATTGCAAGTTGGCAGTTGAAGTAAACATGTTAGCATACAGCAATCTGCGTGAATTGGGTCAGATCTGTTATATACTGCATGCGTAGGTTGGGGCAGATCTGTTGCCGCATGTGTACATACATATGTACGTGGATTGGAGTACATGCGTGTCTGTTGTAGTGTGAACTAGATATTCAATGTGAATATCTGGCCACTGCAAAAGAGTGAACTAACACCAAAGCTACTTGTGTCATAGAATTATAGCGGAAGAGAATTTTAACCCGCAATGGTAATCTTTTTAGCACGCAATCTTGCCACGATGTACGGTAGTCTTGTCCTGTACATTGAGTCAAGTAGGCATCCTAACTCGTGACCATTGTCTCATGTTCCTCCTCTCCACGTAGGCTACTTTGGCAAAGAAGTTCAAGATCTCTGGCATCCCCACCTTGATCCTAGTGGACGGGGCAAGTGGAGCGGTGTTGCGGACAGATGGACGCGCAGTAGTGACCGATGACCCCAAAGGTGCAGAGTTTCCATGGAAACCACAAACTCTGGATGAACTTCTTGGAGGGGCTGAGTTCATTTCCAACGAAGGAGAGAAGAAGACTATAAATGACATTAAAGGGAAAGAGAAGGTCCTTGGGATATACTTCTCAGCTCATTGGGTTAGTGTGGGTCTTATGTAAGTATGTGCTATGCTGTGCGTGTGTGCGTGCATGTATGTGTGTGTGTGCGCGTGCGCGCGTGTGTGTGTATGCATGTGTGTGTGTGTGCATGTGCGTACATGTGTGTGTGGTACATTACTGCATAATATTATGTATTTGTAATGAAACTTGGTTACTATATGCTTGTGATAGTACACACTCCTGGGTAGTATGCAGCCTTGTTCTCTCCCTGTATATACCTCATGTACAGTACTGAACGCGACACTGACAATATCTACTTCTGATAGTAGATACTCCGTAGTGCTCTGCATTACCCCTGATGTATCCACTAACCTTGTTCACTGTATAGTACTACTGTGTGCATGTACATGTGTGTGTACCCAGACTGAGTAACCACTTGTTCTCTTCTCTCACACAGTGTGGGCCTTGCAGGAGCTTCACTCCTCAACTGGTGAAGACGTACAAGAAACTAAAAGATGCTGAAAAACCTTTTGATATTGTCTTTGCATCTTCAGACAAGGATGAAGCCTCCTTCAAAGAATACTTCAAAGAAATGCCCTGGCTGGCTTTGCCTCATGACAGCCCACTCAAGAAGAAATTATCTGGAAGATTTGATGTATCAGGTGTGTGTGTGTGCGCGTGTGTGTGTGTGTGTGTGTGTGTGTGTGTGTGTGTGTGTGTGTGTGTGTGTGTGTGCATGTGTGCGTGCATGCGTGCGTGTACGCATGTATGTATGTACATGTGTTCCAATGTAGGCCATTACTCATGTAGTCATCGTACCTGTTTTGCAGGCATTCCTACTTTTGTTCTTCTGGAGTGGAATGAGGAGGGGAAGTTGGCCGTCATTACCACCAATGGAAGAGGAGCTGTGTCAGGAGACCCTGATGGCAATGTGTGTTTGTGTGTGTGTGTGTGTGTGTGTGTGTGTGTGTGTGTGTGTGTGTGTGTGTGTGTGTGTGTGTGTGTGTGTGTGTGTGTGTGTGTGTGCATGTGTGTTATATGTGTATATGCATGTGTGTATGTGTGTATACACATGTGTGTACATACACATGTGTGTACATACATGTGTGTGTGTGCACAAACACACACGTGCACACACAGCTGCTGTTGCTAGGGTGAATGCCTGCTTCATTTGTATCCCTTCCATATGTTTAGGAGTTTCCATGGCACCCTAAACCAGTGAACGAGTTAACAGGATCTGTTGCTTCTGAGCTGAATGACAACCCAAGTCTTGTCTGGTTTACT
>CAUJGJ010000188.1:3916070-3921070 GCA_963170055.1 Halisarca cf. caerulea | reverse complement strand
AGAGAGAAAGGGAGGAGAGGGGGACAGAGGGGGGGGGGGAGATGAAGAGAGAGAGGGAGGGAAAGAGGAGGGAGATGGGGAGGGAGGAGTAAATGATGGGTGCACATTACAAAGGTCCACTCAGTACAGTCTACAATGATGGTGAGATCTCAACATGTGGGTAGACTATAGAGGTCCACTCAGTACAGTCTGCAATGATGGGGAGATCTCAACATGTGGGTAGACTATAGAGGTCCACTCAGTACAGTCTACAATGATGGGGAGATCTCAACATGTGGGTAGATTATAGAGGTCCACTCAGTACAGTCTGCAATGATGGGGGGATCTCAACATGTGGGTAGATTATAGAGGTCCACTCAGTACAGTCTACAATGATGGGGAGATCTCAACATGTGGGTAGACTATAGAGGTCCACTCAGTACAGTCTGCAATGATGGGGAGATCTCAACATGTGGGTAGACTATAGAGGTCCACTCAGTACAGTTTACAATGATGGGGAGATCTCAACATGTGGGTAGATTATAGAGGTCCACTCAGTACAGTCTACAATGATTGGGGACCTCAACATGTGGGTAGATTATAGAGGTCCACTCAGTACAGTCTACAATGATGGGGAGATCTCAACATGTGGGTAGAGTGTCTACTGACCAAACATACCTGACATTGGCTGGAAACCTCTCGATAATGGTTACCCACTTCTCTGTGGGGAAAAAAGGATATAAATATTATTTTACTCAATTTTTACGCCTTTTCCAAGGTTTGTACACCCTACACTGTACAGGGTTTGTACACCCTACACCGTACAGGGTTTGTACACCCTACACTGTACAGGGTTTGTACACCCTACACTGTACAGGGGTTGTACACCCTACACTGTACAGGGGTTGTACACCCTACACTGTACAGGGTTTGTACACCCTACACTGTACAGGGGTTGTACACCCTACACTGTACAGGGTTTGTACACCCTACACTGTACAGGGTTTGTACACCCTACACTGTACAGGGTTTGTACACCCTACACTGTACAGGGTTTGTACACCCTACACTGTACAGGGTTTGTACACCCTACACTGTACAGGGTTTGTACACCCTACACTGTACAGGGTTTGTACATCGTACACCGTACAGGGTTTGTACACCCTACACTGTACAGGGTTTGTACACCCTACACCGTACAGGGTTTGTACACCTTTACAGTGTTACACTCACACACAGTCTCTTACATTGTCGACTCTACAAAATTCCCCATAGTAATGGCATTCTCGTCATCTCCCTGCACACAGAAGGAAGCAAAGGAGAAGGATCTCCTTCGTAGTGAATGGCAAACATGTTCTGATGCTGTGTCTACAGCTGAAACACTGCAGTAGTTGTGTGTTCTGTAGCTGTGTGACTCTAGCTGTGTGCCTGTGGCTGTGTGCTCTGCAGCTGTGCACTCGGTAGGTGAGTGCCTGTAGCTGTGTGCTTGTGGTTGTGCATTCTTTTACCACACAGTAACTACAGGCACACAGCTACAGAGCAACACAACTACAGAGCACATAGCTACAGAGCAACACAACTACAGAGCACATAGCTACAGAGCACACAACTATAGAGCACACAGCTACAGAGCACACAGCTACAGAGCACACAGCTACAAAGCACACAGCTACAGACCACACAGCTACAGAGAACACAGCTGCAGAGCACACAGCCACAGAGCACACAGCTGCAGAGCACACAGCTACAGGCACACGGATACAGGCACACAGCTGCAGAGCACACAGCTACAGGCACATGGATACAGGCACACAACTACAGAGTACATAGCTACAGAGCACACAGCTACAGACCACACAGCTACAGAGAACACAGCTGCAGAGCAACACAACTACAGAGCACATAGCTACAGAGCACACAACTATAGAGCACATAGCTACAGAGCACACAACTATAGAGCACACAGCTACAGAGCACACAGCTACAGACCACACAGCTACAGAGAACACAGCTGCAGAGCACACAGCCACAGAGCACACAGCTGCAGAGCACACAGCTACAGGCACACGGATACAGGCACACAGCTGCAGAGCACACAGCCACAGAGCACATAGCTACAGGCATACAACTACAGAGCACACAGCTACAGGCACACAGCTACAGAGCACACAGCCACAGCCACACAGCCACAGAGCACATAGCTACAGGCATACAACTACAGAGCACACAACTACAGGCACACAACTACAGAGCACACAGCTACAGAGCACACAGCCACAGAGCACATAGCTACAGAGCACACAACTACAGAGCACACAGCTACAGCCACAGACACACAGCCACAGCCACACAGATACAGGCACACAGCCACAGACACACAGCTACAGGCACACATGCAGCTACAGAGCACACAATTACACAGTATATTCTGGTTGGTGATCAAAATGAACCCACTTTTGATGCACCTCCTTTGACATGGGACAGTAGCAGCATTGTGACCACCAGACTGGCTCCATTGAGGTTCATGAAGAGGAGGGTGTCTTCCGGAAGACTTGGCTTCAGGATTTTCTGTGAAAGGATTTGAAGTATAAGATGTGAGCACACACGAGCAAGCAAAGATGTGAGCACACACGAGCAAGCAAAGATGTGAGCACACACGAGCAAGCAAAGATGTGAGCACACATGAGCAAGCAAAGTTGTACAGAAACTGGAGCAGTAGAAGGTCCACTACATACAGGTGGATCATAATGGGTGTGTGGGGTGTGGAGCTGGAAGTGGATGTGTGGGGTGTGTATGAGGGTGTGTGGAGGTATGGGGTGTAGAGGTACGGCGTGTAGCTTTGCTGCTTGTGTTTGCAGAGTGGGAGGAGTGCTGAGAGATCACCCACCTGGATCCTGTGACCATGGATGTCAGCAAGAGTCTGTCTTTTGGGTTTCTTCAAACTATTCACAGCTTCCAAGAGAAGAAGATGAATTTCACTGATGGCCTGGAGGGGAGGGACATGTAGGAGGATGTGTGGGTGGGTGTGCGGCTGGTAGTGGTGTGTGACAACAAGACACCACATGTATCAGGCACGTGACAGATATGCGACATGTACCTACCCCACAGGATGGTCAGTACATTAACACACACAACACTGCAAGTGCTCACACACAACCAGAACATGACCTGCGTGATCTAGCAAGGCGGTTGAGGCCTATAGCTCACTGCCAGCTAACATCTACAGCTACCTTAACTTTACAACTACATGTTAGGACCTCACTTGCTGGGCCCTCACCTTTACAACTACATGTTGGAACTCACCTTTACAACAACATGTTGGGCCCTCACCTTTACAACTACATGTTGGCCCTCACCTTTACAACTACATGTTGGGAGTCGAAGTCTTGCTGTCTGTACATGCAACTTTTGTGTTTCTGAAAAGCCTTTGCAAAGTAGTTTGTGGCATTCTGGATCTGAGACCAACACAAATTCAATACATCCCACACACATGTACCCACACATGTGTACACACACACACACACACACACACACACACACACACACCTGCTCCAACTTCAGAGCATCATGCTCTCTTATCAGTGTCTTGACTGTTTTGTGTCCTCCTCGACTAGGCAACTTGAGGGTTATCTCCTGTCAGCCAACAAAACAAGAGAGAGAGAGAGACGAAAATCATAAAACTGCTGCAATGTCATAATTCTGTAGTATATTGATTTTTTCAAGAAATTATTTTAGGTAGAGTTTTGTGGAAACCTATCAAACCAGGAAGGACTAAAGTGAAGGGCAATCGTGCTTGGTGTTCAGGAAAAAGAAGGAAATGATACAGCTGTCATTATCCCTCTAAACAGTCCATGGGTTTATCTGCTATGTAGCTCTCTTCCTTGATAGAAGAAAAATCAGGCGGCTATTCTTTAGCAACCTTTGACTTGAAGGCTACAAGGTGATAGTACCTCTGGAGACGATGAAGAAGATATTGACCAAGCATACAGATGTTAAGAGTAGCCATTGGCTAAAGGTTTCCCAACTTATAGTAAGATTCCTGATCCTGAATATCAACAAGCAACTGCTAAGAAAAAAACAAACTTTCTTTTGGCAACAACAGATAGCTGCAAATATCAACAGACAGACATTGCTAAGAACATGTGGGTAGCTGTTGATAACAACAGGTGGTTGTCAATAGTAGCAGATAGCTATCAATGACAGATAGCCGTCCATCATACCAGACAGCTAACAGCAACAGTAGAATGACGTACTGCTTTTGTTATTTGATCTCCGCTAACTGTCAGCTTCCCTTTGATGTAGTCCACACTGCAGCGAGGCAAAGAGGAAGGCAATGGTACAAGTACTGGGCCCACTGGTGATACTGAGGGTAGGTACAGCCGTGTCTCATTGCGCAACATTCATGCATTTATACACATGCACACAAACGCACATGTACCACACACACGTGCATAATCGTAAACATACACACACATGTACACACGTATGCACGCACGCACGCACGCACGCACGCACGCACGCACGCACACACACACACACACACAAACACACAAACACACATACACACACATACACACAGTACAGAACTCACTGTAAAGAGGACTGGAGTACAGTGGTGCGAGGGGGTTCTAATGGAGGCTGTAGAGTCATGTTGCGACTGATGGTGTTCTCGCATTGCTGGGAGAAAACACGCATGGATTACACATATCAAACATGTGGAACCACACAAAGAAGCACATAATATCGAACAGTACACATAGGTGTAGGAACCATGGGGGCTGGAGGGGCTATAGCCCCCCCCCCCCCCCCCCCAATATATTATTCTATTAAATGTTTGCCTGATCAAATATTAATCAAGTTATTATACTGCACATTAATTGCACATGATATTAAATGAGCCCCCCCCCCCCCCCCACACACACACACCCAAAGTACAAATCACTCCTACGCCAATGGTACACACGATACGGAGTACTCGCTGCATTATACTACTCACTGCCATGAACACGTCCAGTGAGCCC
>CAUJGJ010000188.1:3891070-3911070 GCA_963170055.1 Halisarca cf. caerulea | reverse complement strand
AGTAGTGAGTTCACTGTTCCTTCTTCAGTCACATGACTGAGGAATGTGCATGTGCTCTTGTTGTTGTTGTTATTGTTGTTGCTTACGTTATGTTTGTGTTTACAAGTGTACATACGTGTGACTCATATTTTGTCTTTACTATTCAAATGTGTATACAGTACATATGTACGTACGTAAGTGTATACATATGTACATATGTACTTGCATAGATATGCGTATGTACGTACATACGTATGTACAGGGGAACCTCTATATAAGAGACACTTTGGGGACAATACAAATTTGCCCACTTTTGTCCTTTGTAGAGGGGTTGCCTCTTTTGGATGTTCAAAGTGTATTGTACCAACTATGGAGAGGGAATGTTGTGTACTGCAAGTCTTGTCCTTTGTAGAGAGGTTTATTATGTATTGTACATACAAAATGTCCTTACTTTGGAGGGTTTGCTATGAGACGTTTTACTGTGTGTGTGTGTGTGTGTGTGTGTGTGTGTGTGTGTGTGTGTGTGTGTGTGTGTGGTGTGTGTGTGTGTGTAAGCATGGTTGTAACCATACCTTTATTTGCATGTTCATGATCCTAATTCAACTATGTCCATCACTACTGTATCATGTACATCTCATAATACGACTCAAGGATTAGATTAGGGTCATGTGTGCGCATGTACGTAGTGTGAGCTTGAGTGGATGGACATAGTGTGAGGTATGTATGTGTGGTGTGTGGTAGCTCCAGTGAGAGCAATGGTAGGTATGTACGTATGTGTAGTGTGTGGTAACTCCAGTGAGGAGCAGTGGTAGGTATGTATGTGTAGTGTGTGGTAGCTCCAGTGAGGAGCAGTGGTAGGTATGTATGTGTAGTGTGTGGTAGCTCCAGTGAGGAGCAGTGGTAGGTATGTACATACGTATGTGTAGTGTGTGGTAGCTCCAGTGAGGAGCAGTGGTAGGTATGTACATACGTATGTGTAGTGTGTGGTAGCTCCAGTGAGGAGCAGTGGTAGGTATGTACATATGTGTAGTGTGTGGTAGCTCCAGTGAGGAGCAGTGGTAGGTATGTACGTATGTGTAGTGTGTGGTAGCTCCAGTGAGGAGCAGTGGTAGGTATGTACATACGTATGTGTAGTGTGTGGTAGCTCCAGTGAGGAGCAGTGGTAGGTATGTACGTATGTGTGGTGTGTGGTAGCTCCAGTGAGGAGCAGTGTGGATTCTGATGTGATATACCACGATATGTCAGTATTATCAGCAATTATTAGAGATTTATATGATTGTGTGGCTGTTTCTTGTGTGTGTGTGTGTGTGTGTGTGTGTGTGTGTGTGTGTGTGTGTGTGTGTGTGTGTGTGTGTGTGTGTGTGTGTGTACTTGCATGTAACCAATATTCAGCCGGATGCCCCCACATCCCAGCCCACAGTTCTGTTTGTATTGTAACACGTCACTTCCTCCCAACGACCATTGACTGGTGTTCTCTCCTGGTTTACAGCACCTACACAACCAGGTGCAGCGCAGGGTCAATGAACTGGAGGCGCACAACAAGAAACTTGAACAGCAGCTCTCTGAACAGAGACAAGAAATAGCTTCTTTGGTGAGTGAAGAGCACACACTCCTGGTTAACGGTACTCCTGGTTTTATACACTCCTGGTTAGTACACACTCTTGGTTAGTACACACTCCTGGTCAGCACACACTCCTAGTTAGTACACACTCTTGGTTAGCATACACTCCTGGTCAGCCCACACTCCTGATCAGCACACACTCCTAGTCAGCCCACACTCCTGGTCAGCCCACACTGCTGGTCAGCACACACTCCTGGTCATCCCACACTCCTGGTCAGCACACACTCCTAGTCAGCCCACACTCCTGGTCAGCCCACACTGCTGGTCAGCCCACACTCCTAGTCAGCCCACACTCCTGGTCATCCCACACTCCTGGTCAGCCCACACTCCTGGTCATCCCACACTCCTGGTCAGCCCACACTCCTGGTCAGCCCACACTCCTGGTTAGCACACACTCCTGGTCAGCCCACACTGCTGGTCAGCCCACACTCCTAGTCAGCCCACACTCCTGGTCATCCCACACTCCTGGTCAGCCCACACTCCTGGTCAGCACACACTCCTGGTCATCCCACACTCCTGGTCAGCCCACACTCCTGGTCATCCCACACTCCTGGTCAGCCCACACTCCTGGTCAGCACACACTCCTGGCTAGCCCACACTGCTGGCTAGCACACCTCCACAGTATTGCTTGTTGTAGCAGTGCTATTGCTTGTTGTAGCAGTGCTATTGCTTCATGTATTGAGATGGGCACTATCAGCTGCTCCATGAAGCCGTGCATGTTTGCTCTCCTCAATCGATTTTGAGCACATCATTTGTGAGGATGCTTGTCTTGTCATTTGTGCTATAGACTATGCATATGTGCTCATATACATGTGTATGTACATACAAGTGCCTGTGTGTGTGTGTGTGTGTGTGTGTGTGTGTGTGTGTGTGTGTGTGTGTGTGTTTTATGTCACAATTTATTAGTGTCCAGATCCTCAGGTCTTGCTCAGTGCACATACAGTTAAACTTGGTAAGTACGTACTTCGGATAGCACATACTCCTGAGTAGTAAGTACTCTTTGCTCTCTCCCTACCTCATGTACAGTACTGAAAATAACAGTGATAGAGAGTGCTTCTGATAGGAAGTGCTTTTTAGTCAGCCCTTGAGGGTACTCACTGCCCAAGATCTACATACAGTATGTGTGTATATACGTACATACATATGTACACATTTCGAGAAGTAAAGATGGAATTTGCATGTACCTTACTTCACCGTGCATTTTTAGATTAGGAGCTGATAATAACGTTAATATGTGTAAATTAAGCTCAAATTATAGTACATGTTTAAGTCCAATTGCCTGTCTTGTGATCATGACAGCTGTTGATTGGGTGACATGTTTGGCGCCATTTTCTTGTTGTTGTGACAAGTAAAATGGCTTCCAAGCGTGGAATTTTGGAGGGAAAAAAATTATTTGTAGAGAATGCATTCTCAGACTTGGTAGAATTCCAGAAGCACTACCAGGTTGACAGTAGCCCTAGTGAAGAAGAAGTGATAGTACAAGTGGAGCTGGTGTGTGTTCTGAGTTCTTCTCAGTAGAAATGTCCAGTGCTGTGATTCTTATTTTGTATGCAGATAATATTTCTTGAAAAAAGGTTTGAATATTGAATTTATATTTCTTATTTAATGATAGATTTCATCCTTGACCTCCCTACCTTTTGTTTCTGTGCATGCGTGTGTGCGCACATGTGTGTGTGTGTGTGTGTGTGTGTGTGTGTGTGTGTGTGTGTGTGTGCACGTGTGTGTGTGCGTGTGTGTGCGTGTGTGTGTGTGTGTGTGTACAAAGCTCTACCCATCCTCAACACATGCTCTTCCCATGTATGTAAACAACTTGTAATTCTCCTCTGTACAGCGGAAGAAGACCCCAGCTGTCACTGCGTCTCCCATGAAGCACGGAACAGCTGTCACCAGCAGCATGGAGGACCTCAGTAACGTGGACAGGAAGGCACTGGAGAAGAAGCTACACGACTATCGGCGAAGGAACAAGGAGCTACTGTCACTGGCCAAGCAACTGGATGGGAGACAGAAAGCTCTTCAGATTGAGAACGACTCTCTTGTGAGTCCAGAGTGGCCAACTTTCACCTGTTGCTTGTGTAAAGGAGTACTTGAAGCTTATACGTATGTGTGTGTGTGCATATACAGTACCTACTTACACTAAGGATACCAGTATGTACGTACGTATTTCAGCTGATGGAGTGTTTTGGCTATGGGAATTGGTCTGGCTTGGTACACACAGTGCATATGTACATACGTACGTATGTCTGTACTTTGACTATGTACATATGTACGTACATATGTATGTACATCTTATTCACTTATACATGTGTACATACATGCAAGCATACATACCTTCACTGTTGTCCACCTCATCACGTACTTACGTACGTAGATGGAGTCCAAGAGCCGGGACAGTACTGAGGCTGAGAAGATACTCCGCAAACAGTTTGTAAAACAGCAGATCAAAGAGAGAGAGAACCACATGAAGGAACTGAGGGCTAAGGACAAGCAGATTGAAGCACTGAAGAAGGAGGTGGAAAAGGTGAGAGGTCTTGTGTGTGTGTGTGTGTGTGTGTGTGTGTGTGTGTGTGTGTGTGTATGTTTTCATGTGTCTGCGTGTGTCTGAGCTGCTCTTTAAGTACGTATGTATGTGCACACATGTAATATGTACTTGGTGATGGCCGGAGAGCACAACTACATATGTACGTACATACGTAGCTATTGGTTTAGCTATAGGAGTGTGTATGTACGTATGTCTGTGTTGGTGAAATGTGAACTTAAGCTGAGTTCCGGTATAGCTCAGGCTGTGACATGTTGTGTTACCCTGTTGACGGTACTTGTTGGCTTGTTTTAGGCATCAAGCCTTGTAGCAGAGGCAAAAGAAGTGAAAGCGAAGAGTGAAGAGGTGAGTGCACCTGTGTGTGTGTGTGTGTGTGTGTGTGTGTGTGTGTATGTGTGTGCGTGCGTGTATGTACGTATGTGTGTGTGTGTGTGTGTGTGTGTGTGTGTATGTGTGTGCGTGCGTGTATGTACGTATATGTGTGCGTGCGTGTATGTACGTATGTGTGTGTGTGTGTGTATGTGTGTGTGTGTGTGTGTGTGTGTGTGTGTGTGTGTGTGTGTGTGTGTGTGTGTGTGTGTGTGTGTGCATGTGTATGTGTGTGCGTGCGTGTATGTACGTATGTGTGTGTGTGTGTGTGTGTGTGTGTGTGTGTGTGTGTGTGTGTGTGTGTGCATGTTTGTGTGTATGTGTGTGTCAATATCCTGGTCAGAACATTACACCTACTGTATCTCTCTGTTTCCTCAGGTGTTGGCTATTGAGAGGAACATGAAGGTCATCTCAAAAGAGAGGCTACAACTTGAGATGCAGTTGGGAAAGCTCCTCAAGGTATCTAATTTGTTTATACACACATATGTATGTTGTAGTAATGTGTTTGTGATCATAGATGTACGTACAGTATGTGTGTACGTGTGTATTCAGATATTGTGCAGTATTCATATACGCATGTATTGTGTTCATCTCAATGTTAAGGCGTCCCCTGAGAACGGGAGCACGGTAGCAGGTATGCATGCGTCAGAGATGTTCTCGTCAAAGCACAAACTGGACCACTTGGAGGAGGAGAATAGAAGGATTCGTGAGGAGCTTCGTAAGGCAACAGAAGAGCTGTCAGTGTACAAGGGAGCAGACATGGAGCTGGAGAACAGCTCTCTTAAGATGCAGATCAGTTCACTCAAGCAGCAGCTGGAGCAGCAGGCCAAGGACATTGTGAGTGTGCATACAGTCTTATGTGTGTGTGTATGTGGCGTGCGTAGACACAGAGTAGATATGTACATACTTACGTGAGTTGTTATGTGGGCTTGTGTGTGTGTGTGTGTGCTTATATGGATGTGCACATGTCTGTTTGTTATTGTACGTACGTACATATTAGGTTTGTAGGTCAGATAATATGTGCACACATATGTACATACATATGTACATATGTATTTATCTGCATGTACGTATGCATGTTTGTGTATATTTACATATGTGTGTAGGTGCATGTACTTACGTATGTATGCGGTATTATGTACATACGTATGTGTACATACAATAATGTGTACATACGTACGTACGTATGTACGTGCACCAGTGGTATTTTCATGCCTGTTAAGATATGTGGGCATATACTTACTTACGTGTGGATTTGCCCCCTGTACAGGATGAGGAGGTATCTCATTTGAATGGCCAGATCAAGTCACTGACTGAAGAGAAGAAGACAGTGGAGGAAAGAGCGGTGAAGATGGCTGCAGAGTTGAAGAGAACAGCTCAAAACAGACACAAAACAGACCATGAAGAAGCTCAACTGACTTCTCTACATCAGAGACTGAAGGAGGTGTGTGTGTGTGTGTGTGTGTGTGTGTGTGTGTGTGTGTGTGTATGTGTGTGTGTGTGTGTGTGTGTGTGTGTGTGTGTGTGTGTTCATGTGTACATATATACGTATACATACATACATACATACGTATGTTTGAATACGTACACTCTCATTCATCATACAGCTGGAAGAAGAGTGTCTCACTACAAACAAGAGATTGGAGGTTGAGGAGTCTGCTCACAGGGAGAGCCAAAAGGAGTGTACCAAACTACAAAAGGACCTTACCAAACTAAAGGAGTTACAGGAGGTGTGTGTGTGTGTGTGTGTGTGTGTGTGTGTGTGTGTGTCTGTGTGTGTGTGTGTGTGTGTGTGTGTGTGTGTGTGTGTGTGTGTGTGTGTGGTGTGTGTGTGTGTGTGTGTGTGTGTGTGTGTGTTTGTGTGTGTGTGTGTATGTATGTATGGTGTGTGTTTGTTTGTGTGGGGTGTGTGTATGTGTGTGTGTGTGTGTGTGTGTGTGTGTGTGTGCAGTGTTCTAGCCAGAATTTTTCTATAGCAGGGAGGGTGAGGGGTATAGCATAAATCAGTAATTGCAGTACAGAAAATTCTTGGCACAATTTTTTCATCTAAGTCACTGTAAAACAAAATTAACTAATCCATGCACAAAAGTGATGGATTTCTGCCCCTGTACTCATAATCCCCATGATCTCACAAGCAGGGTGGAGAGAATAAAAGCAGGGTGTGGTTAATGAAAGCAGGGTGGTACCACCCTGCTACCCTGCTTTAGCTAAAACCCTGGTGTGGTGTGTGTGTTTGTGTGTGTGTGTGTGTGTGTGTGTGTGTGTGTGTGTGTGTGTGTGTGTGTGTGTGTGTGTGTATGTGTGTGTGTGTGTATGGTGTGTGTTGTATGAATGGTGTGTGTGTGTGTGTGTGTGTGTGTGTGTGTGTGTGTGTGTGTGTGTGTGTGTGTGTGTGTGTATGCATGTGTGCATGTGTGCATGCATGCATGTGCGTGTATGTGTTTTTTGTACATACGGGTGCTGAATGAATGCATACGTACGTACATACATACATACATGATGTGTAGCTACAAATATGTTCATGTACGTACGTACGTGTACGTATTTGTTTGTCTTTTAAACATGTGCAGTATACGTGTGTGTAGGCATTGTCCATGTCATATAGGGTATAGGGGATAGGGTATAAGGTATGGGGATAGGGTATAGGGTATTCTTATTTAATCTGGGGAACCTTTAGCCAGAGGCTACTGTAAGTGGCACCCAGAATGCGTCTATCAAACCATGTTGTCCTTTGTCAGGTAATAAGAACTCGAGATGAAGAGAAGAAGCAGTTAGTGAACAAGCTTGACCAGTTGAGAAAGAAAGAAGAAAATGCTCAAAGTGAGCTTGAGAAATTGAAGGCGTCTAGGAAGCAAGAGTCCATTGCTGCTAAAGAGAAGCTAGTAGCTGACAACAAGAAGCTAACGGTACAGCAATTCACTGTGTGTGTGTGTGTGTGTGTGTGTGTGTGTGTGTGTGTGTGTGTGTGTGTGTGTGCGAGTGTGTGTGCGAGTGCGTGTGTGTGCGTGTGCGTGTGCGTGTGCGCGTGTGTGTGTGTGTGTGTGTGTGTGTGTGTGTGTTTGTATAGGTGAGTAGCCATTCTTAGGATCCCAGCCTGCTATTAGCATCCTACGTACCATTTGTACAGTGTGTGGATACTGTTGTCATGTCTCTCTCCCTGGTACATGTGTTATCCTGTCTTCTTCTCTCCCTGGCCCTACATGGTTAGGAGGAGAGTGGTAAGCTGAAGGCTCAGTTATCCTCGCAGTCAAAGGAAGTGAAGAAATTTGAAGACTTACTCAAGGAAGCCAAAGCCGCCTCAAAGAAGCTGTCTTCAGAAGTAGCAGAGAAGGAGCGAGAGGTAAAGAAGCTGTCTTCAGAAGTAGCAGAGAAGGAGCAAGAGACAAAGAAACTGTCATCAGAAATAGCAGAGAAAGAGCGAGAGATAAAGAAGCTGTCATCAAAAGTGGCAGAGAAAGAGCAAGAGATAAAGAAGCTGTCATCAGAAGTGGCAGAGAAGGAGCGAGAGTCAAAGAAACTGAAGTCCGAAAGTAAACCAAACATTCCTACCAAGCCTGTGTCCACGCAGTGTGACCTAACTGGTCCGACAGCCTCCAGTTCTCCTTTGGCCGTTCGGGTGGCAAAGGTTGCCTCTGATGTTTCCAGTAGTGACCATCGAAGGAAGGCCTCACCCACCAGTGGTGTGGTAACATCAACGGGGAGGAGGAATACGGTTGCCACGGTACCTGATCACACAAAAGATGTTCCAGAGAGTAGACAGATACGTTCTGTTTCCATACCAACCAATCCCACAGACCGAGCCACACCCACTGGTCGTCAAAATGTCAGGTCAATCCGCCCACGTCCCAAATCAGGTGGTGGGCGTCGAAGTGCAGGCAACATTCATTGGCCAGTCAACCGGGGGGTTGTCCCTCCCTACATTGCAGCAGCTCAGGGTGACAACTTGCAGTCAGAGCTGAGAGAGGCAGGGATGGAGGTGGACGACGTGTTTGACAGCGAAGCTGTGAAGATAACTGAGAGCGAAATGGACTTTGATGCCTTTGGCGATGATCTCCTCGAGACCACACAAAGCAATATATCACTAGATGGGTTCGACACCTACCCTCCCTCCACGGAGAGAAACCCTCCCAGTCCAGTCAAGAGTGTGAGTATTGAGCAGTCGATAGCAGACAACTCACGAAAGTCCTCCAAAGTCTCCTCTTCCGAGTCTCCAGAAAGCCCCTCTCATGCCAACAGTGCTAAGGTCATCCACCAGGTTCGAGCCTCTGGGGACGAACAGGATGACATCATTGCAGTCAGCAACCCAAGCTTACCGAGGCTGGATGAGTGCAGTGAAGAGTCAGCCTCGCTCCAGGAGGAAGGTGTGTGTGTGTGTTTGTGCGCATGCGTGCGCTCTATTGTGTGTGTGTGTGTGTGTGTGTGTGTGTGTGTGTGTGTGTGTGTGTGTGTGTGTGTGTGCATGTGTGTGTACATTTCATGCTTGTGTGCATATGTGTATGCATCCATGTACCTACGCATGTATGTATTATTGTGTATGTTTGTGTACACACATACGTATGTACATACATATGTATATCTTTGACATAATGTGATGTACAGTACGTACGTACGTGCTCCCTTGTGCTGTCAGTGGTCTCTGCAGTCAGTCCTGCTTCCCTCTCATGTAGACCTACCACCCGAAATACCTGATGAACAGATGAGGGAGACGGCGTCCTCATCGGAGGCGTCTGTGTTCTCCCCTGTGACCACACCCTCAGGGCCAGTCTCCTTGTACCGGGCACTCTACAGCTACAACCCAATGGAACAGTCCCCAAACCCAAATCCTGAAACTGAACTCGAACTGGAACTGGGACAGATGGTGATTGTGTATGGAGATGTACGAGAAGTAAGTGGTGACAGGGTGTGAAGGGAGGAGAGTGGGGAGGACGTTGGGGAGTGGGGATGGAGAGAAGAGTGTGGAGGGTGGGGAGGAGAGCAGGGAGCTGAGAGTAAGAAATGTTGTCTACTCCTGTAGGACGGGTTCTTCTATGGGAGCGTTGATGGAGTTAAAGGTCTGATACCATCCAATTTTGTTGAGAAAGTCAAGGACTTAACAGAAGATGGTGAGGGAGTATATATGTGTGTGTATGTGCATGTGTGTTTGTTTGTGTGTGTGCATGTACGTACGTATGTGTGTGTGTGTGTGTGTGTGTGTGTGTGTGTGTGTGTGTGTGTGTGTGTGTGTGTGTGTGTGTGTGTGTACTACTGGTCAGTGCTGTCTGTAGCTCTTGTTCATGTTCTCTGCATCTGTCGTCTGTCTTTCCAGTTATTGTCTGTATTGTCTACAGCTCTTGTCTGTATTGTCTACAGCTCTTGTCTGTATTGTCTACAGCTCTTGTCTGTGTTGTCTACAGCTCTTGTCTGTGTTGTCTACAGCTCTTGTCTGTGTTGTCTACAGCTCTTGTCTGTGTTGTCTACAGCTCTTGTCTATATTGTCTACAGCTCTTGTCTGTATTGTCTACAGCTCTTGTCTGTATTGTCTACAGCTCTTGTCTGTATTGTCTACAGCTCTTGTCTGTGTTGTCTACAGCTCTTGTCTGTGTTGTCTACAGCTCTTGTCTGTGTTGTCTACAGCTCTTGTCTGTGTTGTCTACAGCTCTTGTCTGTGTTGTCTACAGCTCTTGTCTGTGTTGTCTACAGCTCTTGTCCGTGTTGTCTACAGCTCTTGTCCGTGTTGTCTACAGCTCTTGTCCGTGTTGTCTACAGCTCTTGTCCGTGTTGTCTACAGCTCTTGTCCGTGTTGTCTACAGCTCTTGTCCGTGTTGTCTACAGCTCTTGTCTGTGTTGTCTACAGCTCTTGTCTGTGTTGTCTACAGCTCTTGTCTGTGTTGTCTACAGCTCTTGTCTGTATTGTCTACAGGTCTCATCTGTATTGTCACAGCTCTTGTCTGTATTGTCTACAGCTCTTGTCTGTATTGTCTACAGCTCTTGTCTGTATTGTCTACAGCTCTGTCTGTATTGTCTACAGCTCTTGTCTGTATTGTCTACAGCTCTTGTCTGTATTGTCTACAGCTCTTGTCTGTATTGTCTACAGCTCTTGTCTGTATTGTCTACAGCTCTTGTCTGTGTTGTCTACAGCTCTTGTCTGTATTGTCTACAGCTCTTGTCTGTGTTGTCTACAGCTCTTGTCTGTATTGTCTACAGCTCTTGTCTGTGTTGTCTACAGCTCTTGTCTGTATTGTCTACAGCTCTTGTCTGTATTGTCTACATATTGTCTACAGCTCTTGTCTGTATTAGTGTAAAGTGAAATAGTGTTGTGACTAGTCTTTCCTCCCTCCTCCCCCCCCCCCCTCTGTAGAGCTCCATGAAGGCAGAGTGTCCATAAACAGGAGCCCAGTCTGGGGACTTCAGGACATTGCAGAAGAAGATGAACTCTGTGAGTGTCTGTGTACATGCACACATACACACATACACACATACGTACATACAGTACTTGCATCCACACATACATACACACATATGTACACACATACGTACGTACACACTTTTAATGGAATCTCATGAGCACATTCCTGAGGCTGAGGGGCACTGACAGTACATTATTGCACTGTGTACATACGTGCCTACATACACACAGTACATACTGTATATGCATATATCCAGTTCACTGTGTACATGTGAGTATATACATAGCCTAAATGTGAGACGTGAGTATTAACATGGAGGTAATAGGATTTCTTTACTGTACAGAATACTCTGAAAGAGTGTTCTTTGTACCAAGATTCTAGTGTTTGTATGTACAAACATGTGCATTCGCCTCTGCTTTACTTAAGTACCTTCAACGCCCCCACCCCTCCCCTGCTCTTCCCCCAGTAGTGTCTCCACCTCTGTATTACTTAAGTACCTTCAATGCCCCCCCCCCCCTCCCCTGCTCTTCCCCCAGTAGTGCCTCCACCTCTGTATTACTTAAGTACCTTCAACGCCCCCCCCCCCTCCCCTGCTCTTCCCCCAGTAGTGCCTCCACCTCTGTATTACTTAAGTACCTTCAACGCCCCCTCCTCCTCTGCTCTTCCCCCAGTAGTGTCTCCACCGTCAGATCTGAAACTGGAGAGACAGTTTGTGGACCAGAGCTCCCCGGACACCTTCAAGGCTGTGATCAGTTGGACCCCTCCCACTCCTCTGCCCCCCACCCTCTCCGGGTACAGAGTGTATGTGAATAATGAGATGAAAGCAACAGTCTCAACAGAGACAAAAGTATTGCTGTCCGACCTACCTTTTAATGTACGCAGGTTACCTGTGTGTGTGTGTGTGTGTGTGTGTGTGTGTGTGTGTGTGTGTGTGTGTGTGTGTGTGTGTGTGTGTGTGTGTGTCTGTACTGTATGTATGTATGTATGTGTGTGCACGTGTCTGTAGTGTTGTTGTTTATGCTCCAGTCAACATTTCTTGTTATTGTTTACCCCCACCCTCCTGTAGTCAACATGTAGTGTTGTTGTTTATGCTTCAGTCAACATTTCTTGTTATTGTTTACCCCCACCCTCCTCTGTAGTCAACATGTAGTGTTGTTGTTTATGCTTCAGTCAACATTTCTTGTTATTGTTTACCCCCACCCTCCTCTGTAGTCAACATGTAGTGTTGTTGTGTGCACGTTAGCTGGAGACAGAGAGTCAGACCCAACCTCTCCCCCCATCGTCATTGGAGCCAGTGAGTCCGTTTATCACCTTGGTTGTGTGTGTGTGTGTGTGTGCGTGCACGTGCGTACATGCATGTGCATGCGTGCATGCGTGCATGTGCATGTGTGTGTGTGTGTGCGTGCGTGGATGCGTGCATGCGTGCACATGTTCATGCGTGCACATGTTCATGCGTGCATCCATTCAAGGTGTGCATATGTACATACATGTTTGTATGTGTCGAGTTATGTGCCTTGTGTGTGTAGTGCCTCAGTGCTGGTGTGCACACTGTGTGTGTAGTGCCTCAGTGCTGGTGTGCACACTGTGTGTGTAGTGTCTCAGTGCTGGTGCTCACACTGTGTGTGCAGTGTCTCAGTGCTGGTGTGCACACTGTGTGTGTAGTGTCTCAGTGCTGGTGTTCACACTGTGTGTGTAGTGTCTCAGTGCTGGTGTGCACACTGTGTGTGTAGTGTCTCAGTGCTGGTGTTCACACTGTGTGTGTAGTGTCTCAGTGCTGGTGTGCGCACTGTATCCGATGTAAGTGGTCTCAGTTGCCTTTGAATGTGCTGTTCTATAGGAGAATACGTAGTATGCACGTATGTACTAACACACACAAGATATGTATGTACGCACAACATATCTAGTGTATGCACATACGGTATGGGTCACAAAAAACTTGACATTTCGCAATGTTATTACGTCGTTGCGTAATGTGTTTACAGAGTTTTGTAATGTAAGTACAAATTGTGTTTGAAGGAGAATTCTTTCGA
Organism: Halisarca cf. caerulea; assembly: GCA_963170055.1. NCBI lineage: Eukaryota > Metazoa > Porifera > Demospongiae > Chondrillida > Halisarcidae > Halisarca > Halisarca cf. caerulea. The sequence goes on along the minus strand of CAUJGJ010000188.1, from coordinate 3,898,149 downwards.
TACGTACGTATCTAGTGTATGCACATATGTACTTACATACGTATCTAGTGTATGTACATACGTATGTACATACATAGTGTATGTGTGAGGAAGCCTTTTCATTTTATTTAGAATTTCCCATGGCTCCAGTGAACCTGAAGCTGTCCCCGGCCCCCGGGTCAAAATCCCTACTTCTCAGCTGGTCTGACAACAGCAGTAGCAGTCCGTCGGCAGTGCCAGCCACACAGTACACAGTGTCCATTGACAGCACACAGGTAGCTCAGGTGGAGCCAACCAGCACTGGGGACACCAGGATCCAGTGCTTACTCAGCCGAGAGGCCCTGGAGCCCACCAGACAGAACTTAGAACAAGAGCACATCGTCACAGTCCGCGCACACCACTACAGACTGGAATCACAAGATTCGGACAAGTTGATCATCGACCCTTCTCTCTTGGAGAAGGTGTTTGGAGGCAGCTTGAAGGAGGAGGACAACAACCATTCTGAACCTGCCGCAGTAGAGTCCGGAGGTGGAGAAGTGGTGGTTCGTGTTGACATACACAGTCCTCCCCCACCTGCTGAGCCACGCCCACCAGAAAACTTCCCTCCCAAGCCCGAACCCACCACCAATGATGCCACACAACATCGATTCAGCATTCTGGACATGGTGGGCAGCGATTCGGAGAGCACATCCGAGATGGAGAATGGAGGTAGAGAGGTGGTGGCTCACACCGGTGTACACAGTCCTCCCCCACCTGCTGTGCCACGCCCACCAGAAGACACCCCTCCCAAGCCCAAACGCACCACCAATGATGCCACACAACATCAATTCAGCATTCTGGACATGGTGGGCAGTGAGGACTCAGAGAGTACGTCAGAGATGGAGAACGGCCATGTTCCCAGTATAGACAACGTTGTTGCAAAGGCGGAAGGTGTTCGACTGAGGGAGAAGCGAATGAGCCGAGAAGAAAGAAGCAGAAAGGGTGTAGCCACATTGCTGGACTTAGCAGCTGACGAGGATGAGGAGAGTGAGGATGTCAATAGTGAGGATGACGGTAGTGAGGGTGGTGAAGCAGAGGAAGACGATGAACAAGGTGGGTAGGTGTGTGTGTCTAGGAGTGTTCCATACGTATGTACATACTAGTGTCCATGTGGAGCAGTTAGGGTTGTGTTGCCATACTAGTGTCCATGTGGAGCAGTTGGGGTTGTGTTGCCATACTAGTGTCCATGTGGAGCAGTTGGGGTTGTGTTGCCATACTAGTGTCCATGTGGAGTAGTTGGGGTTGTGTTGCCATACTAGTGTCCATGTGGAGCAGTTGGGGTTGTGTTGCCATACTAGTGTCCATGTGGAGCAGTCAGGTTGTGTTGCCATACTAGTGTCCATGTGGAGCAGTTGGGGTTGTGTTGCCATACTAGTGTCCATGTGGAGCAGTCAGGTTGTGTTGCCATACGTATGTTGAGTAGATCCTTGACTAGGTCCTCTTGAGTGGGTCTTGTTGAGTAGGTCCTCTTGACTAGGTTATCTTGAGTGGGTCCTGTTGAGTAGGTCCTGTTGGGTAGGTCCTGTCTAGTAGGTCTGTTGGGTAGGTCCCATTGAGTGGGTTCTGTTGATTAGGTCCTGTTGGGTAGGTCCTGTTGAGTGGGTCCTGTCGAGTAGGTCTGTTGCCTAGGTCCTGTCGAGTAGGTCCTGTTGAGTGTGTCCTGTCACGTATGCTATGTTCTGTATTGCGTGTACACATGTTTGACCTTTACCACCTGTGTCTTCTCTCTGCAGTAATGTTTAAGGAGCCGAGGTTCTACAAGGCGCACACAGAGTACAACCCTCGTTTCATGTCTGAGAACGTTGGAATGGAGGATGACGAGCTGGAGTTCAAGGCAGGAGACATTATCAAGGTACCGTACTGCTGGCTGCTTTGCTCCTGTGTAGTTAATGGTAGGGTTTCCACTCTCATTCTCATTTCAGGTAATTGGAATGGAAGGCCAGGATTGGTTAATAGGACAGCTACGTGGTCACGAAGGAGTGGTCCCCGTCACCTTTGTCGACCAGGTGGAGGACCCTGAGCTGGTGCAGAGGTACAAGAAGGAGTTTGACTCCCTTCTTCCAGTGCCCAAGGAGGTGTGGACCAACCAGCAACAATCGGTACAGCAGCACCAACAGCACCAGCAATCACAGGTTAATGGAGATGTCAACAACAGAGGTTTGTTCTGAGTGGTGTGTTACATGTGTGTGTCGTCAACACGCTGTCTTGTGACTAAAGTGTTGAATGCTCCCTCTCATCCTCTCTGCTGTCTTGACAGGTCAAACGGCTAAGAAAATGGTAGCCATGTTCGACTATGACCCTGAGGTAGACTCACCCAACGACCCTGAGGATATAAAGGTATTGTTGTTTGGTGTTTACATTGTTGCTTGGTGTTTACATTGTTGTTTGGTGTTTACATTGTTGTTTGGTGTTTACATTGTTGTTGTTGTTAGTGTCTATATATATTCTTTTCTGTCCTGTTGATAGGATGAGTTGAAATTCTCTGAAAACGACACAATTCTTGTGTATGGGTCAGTGGACGAGTTTGGCTTCTACAAGGTGGGCACTGTTGAGATGGGATGAGGTTGTGTGACTGTTGAGATGGGATGAGGTTGTGTGTCTGTTGACATGGGATGCAGTTGTGTGACTTCTAAGCCTTTGCACCTTTCTAGCAGACACACAGTCCTGTTCTTATGAGTGTGTGTTCACCTAACACATGTGCACAGGTACACACACACACACACACACACACACACACACACACGCACACACACACACACACACACACACACACACACACACACACACACACACACACACACACACACACACCATTCACCACACCCCCACTCACTCCAGGGGGAGCTCAACGGGAAAATGGGGCTGGTCCCATCCAACTACCTCCAACCCCAACCAGAGACAAGACCTGCGGTGACCTCCAATCTCATGGTGATCCCGTCGGATGAGGAGAGTATAGCAAGCGAAAGTGTAGACAGTGAAATAGACTTCTTACCAATGTCAACCGACAAGGTGTGTGTGTGTGTGTGTGTGTGTGTGTGTGTGTGTGTGTGTGTGTGTGTGTGTGTGTGTGTGTGTGTGTGTGAAAAGTGCAGCATGGAAGCATCTGATTCAATCCAGCATCTCATCACAAGGGCTAACATGTGTACACATCTGCATTAGTCCAGCAGTCCATTGAGTACTGCTCGTCTCACCTGTAGCCAATGCTGTATCATTTCCACCTGATGAAGCTGGTGACGGGTGAAGCATTGTGCAACAGCTGTTAAATAATTTGTGTCAGTAACTCTCGAGCATCAATGGGAAACTACACATGTACATATATACTGTGGAACCTGTCCATTCTGGACACCTCCGGACCAGAAAGGACTGTCCTCATTTCAGGAGTTAGAGATGTACTGTCGCCTATTATAGGGGATTGTCTGGTTCCAGTGACATGTGTCCATATTAGAGGGCTGTCTGCAATCCAGGGGTCTAGATTAGAGGGGTGTCTACAATCCAGGGGTCTAGAGTAGAGGGGTGTCACTGTAGATGTGTTCAATGTTGGTCCAGGAGAGTTACTCACCTGTTTGCTGTGTCTGTCCTGCTCTGCAGCTACCTCCTCAAGGTGTCTCCGTTTCACAAGGAAGGTAGCAGTGTGGACCAGGCCTTGGTTTGATGTGATTTTATTTGCTAACATTTTAGAATTAATGTTGTTATTGTAATCATTTACATGTTTTATGTTGCAATGTTATTTATTCCCAATTGTGTATATTATTATCAATACTGAAATTTATTCATATATTTCTAATGTTGTTTTGATTGATCTTGCAATCAATTCGATGACTTATCGCTCATCTACCATAATGTCTTGATCCCACAACATATAGCGTTTGTTTGTGGAAACAATTACATGCAGAATACCAGAACAAACCAACAGCTCTATAGCTCTGCATGACCTGGTACTGTCATGTGGAATCATCTCAGAGTGTTCACAGTGTATGGGGTCTGGTTTATCCGACGACATCTTTTCCCTAAAATGCATTGGAAAAACCAGGCAGGTACATGTCGGATAAACCAGGATAAATTGGATAAATTGGATAAATCGGGTAGAATTGTGTACAGTTTAGTGACGGGGATTCCTTATAGAGGGTCATGATGAAGGAGATTTCTGGATAAATCAGATGTGACTGTTTACAGGATATAATTATATGCGCATAATATATATTTATTATACACAAATCATTACTGTAACAGTAAAGCCTCATTATAGAAGAAATTAAACTCTAAAACAAATTTCTGCTTCTTGCACACCAAATTCTATAAGCCCTGTTTAGTTGGCTGTACAATACGCGTACACTCTATCCTCAGAAGAACTTCAGAATCTGATAATGAGAAAGCAATTAAATTCCCTATAAGTTTGTCTAAAACAAGGCTTAATGTCAACATATTTATAAACTATAGTCCATGCAGTACTGACTGTCAATAATCTTACTCGAAATCATTTATTGTATGTGTTAGAGATCATTTCACTTAGTGTTTCTGCAGCCACCATCTCATTCCATCTCATTTTGGCTAGTGATTTCCATGGAGATTACTGACTACAATGCTAGCGAGCTGTTCAAGCCTTTTGTCAAACTACAGTGCATGCAGATGCATGTCCTGTGGATGGAGTGTGGTCCACATGTCTTGTGGATGGAGTGTGGTCCACATGTCCTGTGGATGGAGTGTGGTCCACATGTGCTGTGGATGGAGTGTGGTCCACACGTGCTGTGGATGGAGTGTGGTCCACATGTCTTGTGGATGGAGTGTGGTCCACATGTGCTGTGGATGGAGTGTGGTCCACACGTGCTGTGGATGGAGTGTGGTCCACACGTGCTGTGCTTGCACACAAACAGTGCCTGTACAGCTCACTTGATGTAAATCATATGAAGAGATTGCGACATAGTTCTAGTCCCTTTCTATTGTACTCGATTGTACTCAAATCATTGCAAATTTATAGATTCTATACTAAAAAATGAACTAGCTCTTTATTTATAGTTGCGTTGTGAAAGTATTACACAAAGGAACTTCAACCTGCAATAGCAGTCTTTTTACACACAATCTTTTCATGATTTTGGGTACCACATGAACTAGGATATACGGACCATACGAGTATGGATCTAGTCACAAACTGTCAAGCTATTTTCAAAATGGTGTAGAAGATGCATTGAGGTGGACAAAGTTTGTTGCACCGTGGAACAGTGTGCAAAGCACCCAGTCCAACCAAGCAACATTAGCAGGATTTTGTTACTATGGAGTACCACTGTATATATATACTCCAAAGACCACCGTATACGGGGATTACGGAGAAAAAGAGCTAACAGGCCTACAGTTTCGAGTTTCCGCGTGCCATACATGTACAGTTGGGGAATTTCCTCGCGTTCAGTCTTGGGCGCCCTGCAAAGACGTTGAAAACATGAAATGGTGTTCACTCCCTCGATTCTGGTGCGGCTCGGTTTCTGTAGCCATTCTTGGAGTCATTCTTTGGGTAATACCATCTCCAATTGACCCGCCAAGGAACATCAAGTGAGCTCATTTATCTATGATTCTACCCCGAGTCAGATCCACGAACTAGCTCAGGTATCAGTGATCTATCCTACGCGGCATTTACAGAGTCTATTCTTACATTGCTTGTGGACGTACGTGTGTGTGTGTGTGTGTGTGTGTGTGTGTGTGTGTGTGTGTGTGTGTGTGTGTGTGTGTGTGTGTGTGTGTGTGTGTGTGAGTGAGTGAGGGTGTGTGTGTGTGTGTGTGTGTGTGTGTGTGTGTGTGTCGAATATCTATGGTGTGTGTGTGTGCGTGCGTGTGTGTGTGTGTGTGTGTGTGTGTGTGTGTGTGTGTGTGTATGTATGTGTGTGTGTGTGTGTGTGTGTGGCATGTGCATGCATGTGCGTGTGTGTGCATGTGCATGCATATACGTGAGTGTGCGTGTGTGTGTGTGTGCGCGCGTGTGCATGTGCGTACGCGCACACGCGTGTGTGTGTATGTGTGTGTGTGTGAGCATGAACGTATGGTCATGTGTGCATCCCTACTCTGTGCTTTCATACTACATAGTGTGGTTTGTTGTGTATACAATCGAGGGCCTATTCATGTGATCCTCTCCACCCCACCTCCCCTGTCAGACTGTCCGAGAAGAGACCAAGTTTTGTCGGCCCTCTTGAGCCCAATACTATACTCAGTAAAGGACAGCACATCTTTGAAGGGGAAGTCATCGGACCTGAATCCTTCGCAATTGACAGAGAAAGTATGTTCAGTGGAACCTCTGTAACCCAACACCTCTGTAATCCAACATTCTCTCTAATCCGACCATCTTGTGAGGTGTAGTCACCATATTAAAGTATGGTGAGCGTCACTCCGTAATCTGACAACCTCCATAATCCGACACTTTTGAAGCTCCATTGAGTGTGGGATTACATGTGTCTGCGTGTGTATATACTGCTGGTGTGTGTTTCTGAATTCCTACTACCTGGTGCTTATATTCGTACCTGGTGCTTATATTCTTATCTGGTGCTTATATTCATATTTGATGTTTACAAATGCATTATTGGGTGTATTTGAGAAATTTATGAGAAAACTTAACGTTTTTACAATAATTTATTTAATCCCATTTGTGACTCTACAACATTGTCCAAACCCAGTATACCGTATATGCTCTAATTTTTCGTCATTCCAATTATTCGTCATGGGCTCCAAAAGGGATGAAAAGCATTCTAATTGATGACGAAATAGCATGTGTTCTAATCCTACGCCAGAGACCCTAATTAATTGTCACGCAGGCTGGACGCCTTCATTCTGCCATTTGTTGTGCCATTGATATACCATACTGGAGAAACCGCTGTTCCTTCGTTTATATTCATCATTTTTATTTTGTTTGAGTAATCGTTGAATTCGGATTCCAAAATTCCTTGTTTACATGGTATCCTCGAACGGGCGCAACAATTCTCAAACTAGAAACGGCCATTTTTTTATGGTTCTAATTCGCCGTTGTCGATTCTAAATGTTCGTCCCCCCATTCCAATTATTCGCCACCTTTCAGAAACCTTGCA
>CAUJGJ010000188.1:3868570-3886070 GCA_963170055.1 Halisarca cf. caerulea | reverse complement strand
AGAACCGCTGATCAGTCCCTCCAGCCCTCTTATGTCAACCATACAAACTGATAGTACTGATTCTGTGAGGTTGTGTCAACAGACAATCAGAACAAGTGACGTCAGAGAGATCTGGTCACATCTTAGGAAGTTACTTCACCCCCTACTCTCCCCACAATCCTACATATGTACTGGTGAAGTGGTCTGACCGTTCTACCAGGATGTGATCACTTCCCCTCCTTCAAAGAATTTTATCTAGTTATGTGACCTTAGGCAGTGCAGACTGCTTGCAGTGCTGTGTATGCTGAACTGCCCTGGCTTTAGGTATGTGTGTGTGTGTATGTGTGTGTGTGTGTGTCTGTGTGTCTGTGTGTGTGTGTGTGTGTGTGTGTGTGTGTGTGTGTGTGTGTGTGTGTGTGTGTGTGTGTGTGTGTGTGTGTGTGTGTGTGTGTGTGTGTGTGTGTGTGTGTGTGTGTGTGTGTGTGTGTGTGGTGTGGATCATAAAGGCCTGTGTGTTCCAGGGGACAGTGATCTCATGTACTGTGACATCCAAGCATCATGGGTTCCTGTGGGCTTGTGCTCAGGGCCATGTCTGATTACACACACCACTGAGCAGGTGGTCAGGATCAGGGGTGTGTTGAAGGGACTAAAAATAGTTTTGTCTTTTACACAACATCAGCATGTGCTCTAGTGTGTTCAGGCAATGAGCTCAGCCTCCAGAAAGTTACTCTAATGGGGCATTTCCTACTGAACATTAACTTTATCTATATAAGTATTCATCTATTTAGGAGTACTCCTATTAAATTTATGATACTGCACACAGAGACACACATACATACACACACACACACACGTATACACACACACACACACAAACACACACACACACACACACATGCGTGCACGTGCACACGCATGCATGTACACATGCACGCATGTACGCACGCATGCACACACACATGTACACACATACACAAACACACACACACACACACACACACACACACACACACACAAACACACACACACATACACACACACACACACACATGCGTACACACACATACACACATGCGCGCACACACACACAGTCGCACACACACACGCGCGCGTGCGTGCACACACTTACACACACACACGCACGTGCGCGCATGTGCACGTGCACACACACACACACACACACACACACACACACACACACACACACACACACACACACACACACACACACACATACATACACATGAACACACATACACACACACTTTCCCACTTGATGATCAAAATTATACAATTGTACAATAATGAGAATAAGGAGTCACTATAAAAAATAAAGAATAAACAGGATGCCAGTATGAAGTTTGAAATCACAGTGTTTTAAGTACCTGTTTAAGTGGCTGAAATCAAACACACACGCGCACGCGCGTGCACATGCACACGCACACACGCACGCACACACACACACACACACACACACACACACACACACACACACACGTACACACACACACACGCACACACACACACACACACACACACACACACAGTTGTACCCAATACTTACAATCTCTTTTCTTGTACAGGACATCAGCATGCACTCTAGTGTGTTCAGGCAATGAGCTCATCCACTATCGGGAGTCACTGTACATCTGTGCTATATATTCTTGTTGTATGGTCGATGTTCATCCAGCGTGACTTCCATCATTTGCAGTCATGATCACGGGTGGAAGTTGGAAGGACATTAATCTTTTCTTGGTATTTCCTTAACTACCTGTGATATAGTACCCCTTTCCTTTTCTTTGGTTTCTAGAAGAGTATAAAAGAGCTTCTTATCCTCACCGACCACCAGTGACAAATTTGAATCAATATTGCAAACTGATACTGCTGGAAAGAGAATAAGTGACAACATCAGCTAGGCATCTCAAAATGTAAGGCTGTGTACTGTGCTTGGATGTGAACAGTACATGTGTGGCCGTATGTGACACTGTATAGTGAGTATTGGCTAGACAGCATTTTATGTGAATGCGAACAGTACATATGTGTGTGCATAGATACTGGTGTGTGTAAGCGATGCTGCTGCATGTGTGTTGGTGCTGCAGCTCATAACTGTTGCTTCATGTGTTCTCATCATGATACCCATAGGGAGATTCTTGGACTACTCTCTGCTCTTGCGCTTGTTGCACTCCTGGTTCCGACTGAGGCCCAAAGAGGAGGTTTCACTCTTCCCACAACATCTACTACCACCACTCCCAAGCCAATATCTTGCTCTTCAGTTTTGGTCAAGCTGAACCCATCGTTGTACCCTCACTGCTGTTCTCCAGGTCCGTGGAAGTTTGTTAGAGAAGAAGCAGCTCCAACAAGCCAATGTGCTTCAGGAAGGAGATACGTTCTTACTAGGAAGACGTGTCCCGGTAAACCTGGAACCAGAACAGTCTGTGAGTATACTACACACACTAGCTGCTGTGAATAAGATGACAACAGCACATACACACAACATACCAAACGTGCTTGTGTGCTTATATAATAAAATTATGCGCTTGTATCTGTGGGCGTGTACTGTATGTGCATGTGTGCACCAGCAGTCGCACACACCAACACACAACCAATGCCCGAGCACACACACGCATATATTCACTGTGAAAGTTTGAGTTCATTTAGTAGCTTTTTGATCACTCTTATGTGTCTTTTTGATCACTCTTATGTGTCTTTTTGATCACTCTTATGTGTCTTTTTGATCACTCTTATGTGTCTTTTTGATCACTCTTATGTGTCTTTTTGATCACTCTTATGTGTCTTTTTGATCAATCTTATGTGTCTTTTGCTCACTCTTATGTGTCTTTTTGATCACTCTTATGTGTCTTTTTGATCACTCTTATGTGTCTTTTTGCTCACTCTTATGTGTCTTTTTGATCACTCTTATGTGTCTTTTTGCTCACTCTTATGTGTCTTTTTGATCACTCTTATGTGTCTTTTTGATCACTCTTATGTGTCTTTTTGCTCACTCTTATGTGTCTTTTTGATCACTCTTATGTGTCTTTTTGATCACTCTTATGTGTCTTTTTGATCACTCTTATGTGTCTTTTTGCTCACTCTTATGTGTCTTTTTGATCACTCTTATGTGTCTTTTTGATCACTCTTATGTGTCTTTTTGATCACTCTTATGTGTCTGTCTTGCTTTCCCACCTCTACTGCTTGCATGGAAAGGTGCATCAGCTTTTGCGTCTAAGGGCCATTTTGGCTAATACAACCTACATTAATAATAATATACACACACATACACACATACACACACATTCACATGTGTATACCCACGTGCATGATTTATACACACACAGCAGCAGTTGCAACATGTTAACTCAATGACATTTACAAGTACATATCCACCCACAATATATGTACAATCAGTGAATTAATACACATATTGTATGCATTCATACACAAAGGTGAACCTACTATTGAGCAAAAAGCTCAAAACTTCATGGAGACCCTCAATCTTGGCAATAAGCAGTCTGAAGGTTTCAACATCCCTGCTCCTGCTCCTATTGTGGACGGACTAGACGCGAACACAAATGAAACTCTTGACAGCATACGTGCAAGACGTGGCCTGTCAGTGCCCTGCCCCGGTACCTCATCCGAGAAGAGAGTCTGCCGAGACAGTGAGTTCCTATACACCATTCACTGATACACTGTTCTGTGCACGTATATGCTGGATGCTGTACAGACAATAGTGACAATCCCTGTGTGCATGAGCTAGCTGTAGTCACCATCACCTTTTTTCTGTCTTTTCTTCACTGCGGTAGTTCTAAGCAACTCTTGTAAAGGGCGCAGATCAGCTGATGATCCTGAAACTGAGAACCAGCTTCTTGCTGACCTTGTACAGTCGCAGGATGACATGTACAACAACAGAAGGAGGAGGAGACAATCTACACTTCCAGCCATAGAAAGGAATGTCTTCTTTGTTGTGGACTCTTCTGGAAGTATTGGTAGCAGCACCTATCAACGTGTACTTCGTGTTTTGGCGGACTTTGCCACTCTGTTCTGTGGAGACTCTAGCATTGGTATGGTTACATATTCAACTGCCATTGATCTCGAATTCTGTCCTACTTGTTTGAGGAACCTCGATGAGACCACTTATCGTCAGACCATTGCTAACAAGATCATATCCGCCAGATATCATAGAGCTGGGACCAAAACAGGAGAAACAGTTGAGTGCTTGTCTGAAGAGCTCCTCCCTTCTCCTGATTGCCGAATCACCACCAAGCCTACTCAGCTGGTGTTCTTCACTGACGGTCGTGCCAATGGTTGTACTAAAGTACCAGATGCTCTAGCTTCCCTCACAGCACGCTACCCCACTCTGGAGACCTATGCCATTGGTATGGGCAACATCCAACAAAGTGGAATCCTTGATCTTCTGTCGGACACTTTTGATCCAAACAATATCTTTAATCTCAATAATATCAATGAACTTGAACAACTTCTTCAACAAATCAAGGATCTTATCAATGGAGGAACTTTGGAGTGTTCTCCAGTCTCTTTTGGAAAATAACAAGATCACATACTTGTCATGTGACCGTATGGTTGCACCGTAGTGTACTGGTATTGCTAGGTTAACCCAGTTTGATCTCTTGTTATGAATGATATTCATTTTAATACTTGAAATAGATTTATACAATTTGACCAGAGATTTACATGTTTTGAAATTTCTGCAAAATTCATAAAATTATTATTAGACTGTGCTCCTACGTATGTTGTCCATTATAATATTATAGTCAATTAAATAACTTAGTGCCTGGGGTATGCATGCATGGTGTGTGGGTGGGTGGGTGTCATGTCTGACGTGTTAGTGGTAGTGTGGTAGTGTGGTAGTGTGGTAGTGTGGTAGTGTGGTAGTGTGGTCCGATGTGGTAGTGTGGTAGTGTGGTAGTGTGGTAGTGGTAGTGTGGTAATGTGGTCCGATGTGGTAGTGGTAGTGTGGTAGTGTGGTAGTGTGGTCCGATGTGGTAGTGGTAGTGTTATAGTGTGGTCGATGTGGTAGTGGTAGTGTGGTAGTGTGGTAGTGTGGTAGTGGTAGTGTGGTAGTGTGGTCCGATGTGGTAGTGGTAGTGTGGTAGTGTGGTAGTGTGGTCCGATGTGGTAGTGGTAGTGTTATAGTGTGGTCGATGTGGTAGTGGTAGTGTGGTAATGTGGTCCGATGTGGTAGTGTGGTAGTGTGGTCCGATGTGGTAGTGTGGTAGTGTGGTCCGATGTGGTAGTGGTAGTGTGGTCCGATGTGGTAGTGTGGTAGTGTGGTAGTGTGGTCCGATGTGGTAGTGATAGTGTGGTAGTGTGGTACGATGTGGTAGTGGTAGTGGTAATGTGGTGTGATGTGGTAGTGGTAATGGTAGTAGTGTGGTAGTGTGGTACAATGTGGTAGTGGTAGTGGTAGTGTGATACAATGTGGTAGTGGTAGTGGTGGTAGTGTGGTAGTGTGGTACGATGTGGTAGTGGAACTTAAGATCCATTATCAGCTCTGACTGAATAACGAGGAGGTCTGAGCATCAGTGTCCAAACAAACGACTCACAGTGGAAAGTGGTTAACAAGAAACCCAGGGTGCACTAAAATATAGTTCTTGTTAGAAGTATTTTTTGTTAAAAGTAAAGACTGTATATTGTTCATTCACTGTCAGTTGGTTCACTGAAATTGTTCTTGCTACTTCAGGTTGCATAACCCTTCAGTTTCCACTGTACTCAACATAATAGCTGAACAGGTTGAGTGTGAGGAGGTATGCATGCATGATCGATGCCAATCATGAAATGGTAGATCAATCCTTAGAGTCATCATGTTTGCTATTAGGATGGCCTCTGCTTTGAGACATGGCTGCCCTTACAGACATGGCCACCCTTACAGTGGAAACATTAAATTTTAAATGTGATCTCAATTTGTGACGTAATGTCAAGTCCCAGAATAATTCTCCCGTGATGATTTCAAATGAGATAGGCACAACACACATGCACCACTGGGGTGTACCTAACCAACTGATATCAAGGCAGAAGCATGATTCATTTGCTTTCAACACTTTGGGCCCACATCCTGACTGCATTGAGACTGGAGGGTATAAAGGAGAGGGGTTGCTGATCAGCTGCAGCAACTGATAAGGAAGAAATACACAAGGTCAAACTCTAGAGGAAAGGAACTTGGTGCTATTTGGCTTGGGTCTGCAGTACACAATTCGGACAAAAGCACTTCAAAACTTTAAAGATGTGAGTTGGAAAGCTGAGCTGTGACTCTACCTATGACACTGTATACTGTGATCAACCATGTGGCCATGTATACTGTGATCAACCATGTGGCCATGTATACTGTGATCAACCATGTGGCCATGTATACTGTGATCAACCATGTGGCCATGTATACTGTGATCAACCATGTGGCCAGGAGGCTACATAGTAAAACTGCTGTCTAGCTTGTCTGTACCAGATCTGTCTTGCTTGTACCAGCTCTATCTCGCCTGTACCAATTCTGTCTTGTACGTGATGGCACTGCGTACCAGTTCTATCTTGTTTGTACATGTTCTATCTCGCCTGTACTAGTGCTCTGTACCTGTTCTGTCTAATATGTGTATATATACCAGTTTTGTCTTACTTTTATCAGTTCTATCTCACTTGTATCAGTTCTGCCTTGCCCGTATCAATGATGTCTCCCTTGTACCAGTGGTCAATGCAAATCATATTGTGGGACTTGCCACACATTGCATGCATACTACGGTCGCGACTCTAAGCCGCCTTTGATAATCCAGAACCCTTGCTATCCGGCCAGTAGAAATGCATACCCAATGTGCACAGTGCATTGTAAGAAGATTTGTTAATCCGGCATCTTCTAGTGCAACAAATGTGCCCGGATTGAAGAGTCACGGCTGTATCACTGTGCAATGATACATGCAAGGTTCATATCACAATGTATGGAGTGTTTTTCCATCAACACAATGCGATCATTATGCAATTGTATCACAAGTTGAACTTCCTCTCACTTCCACAGGAAGGTTATTGTACTTCTCTCTCTTGCACTTGTTGTGCTCCTGGTCCCTACTGAGGCACAGAGGGGAGGTTTCAGGCTCCCTCTTCCAACTGCAAAGCCTAAACCAATACCTTGCACTTCTATCCTGGTCAAGCTGAACCCATCGAAGTATCCTCACTGCTGTACTCCTGGTCCATGGAAGTTTGTTAGAGAAGAAGCAGCTCCAACAAGCCAATGTCCTTCTGGAAGGAGATATGTTCTAACAAGGAAGACTTGTCCCGGTCAACCTGGAACCAAGACAGTCTGTGAGTACTATTATGCGATGCATGTAATATTTTTGTAATACTTTTACACAGTCACGTGCATGTATTCCCACATTAATTGTGTAGATGTATGTCCTATTACCTAAACAGTATTACTATAGTATTTTCCACAATTCCCACAAATTTGTGTACATGCATGTATAAGCAAGACTTAGTATGGTCCAGTAACTATCTACAATGAATGACTGCATGTTTCTCTCATGTCTAGGTGAACCAACCATCAGAGAAAAAGCCCAAAACTTCATTGACAGCCTTAAACTCGGTGACAACTCCGGTAATGTAAAGTCCATCAATTCTGCAAGAGTAGCATTCAGGAAACTGAGTGTGAAGACGCACAATGCCACACGAGGAAGACGCTCCTTGTCCATCCCTTGTCCCAGTACTTCTTCAGAGAAGAGAGTCTGCCAAGACAGTGAGTCTATCCTTAATTTTGCACCTCTTGAATCCTCACATTGAACGCATGCCTTTATGTACTGCATAGCTTTGTGGGCATTGTCAAGTGCTTGCATGCGTACGGGGTGCCTTTATGCAGTGTTTGTGGGTGTGAATCATATAACATAATCGCACACTTGTACCTGCAGAGGCTGAGTATATACTCATCATGCTACGTATGTGTGTGTGTGTGTGTGTGTGTGTGTGTGTGTGTGTGTGTGTGTGTGTGTGTGTGTGTGTGTGTGTGTGTGTGTGTGTGTGTGTGTGTGTGTGTATTTGTCAAGAATTGTAAAAAAATGATTTAATATGACCTTGGGCTGGCAATACATATAATATATGCACACTCCCTTCTTTCTTCACTGCTACAGTTGTAAGCAGCGCTAGATCTTGTAAAGGACGCAGATCTGCTGATGATCCTGAAACTGAGAACCAGCTTCTTGCTGACCTTGTACAGTCACAGGATGACATGTACACCAACAGAAGGAGGAGACAATCTACACTTCCACCTACAGAAAGAAACGTCTACTTTGTTGTGGACTCTTCTGGAAGTATTGGTTATAGCACCTATCAACGTGTACTTCGTGTTTTGGCGGACTTTGCCACTCTGTTCTGTGGAGATGCTAGCATTGGTATGGTTTCATATGCAACTGTCATTGATCTCGAATTCTGTCCTACTTGCTTAAGGAATCTCGACGAGACTGCTTATCGTCAGCAAGTTTCTCAAAAGATCAAATCAGCCAGGTATCATCGCGGGTGGACCCACACAGGAGAAACAGTCAAGTGCTTGTCAGAGGTTCTCCTTCCTTCTCCTGATTGCCGAATCACCACCAAGCCTACTCAACTGGTGTTCTTCACTGACGGTCGTGCCAATGGTTGTACTAAAGTACCAGATGCTCTAGCTTCCCTCACAGCACGCTACCCCACTCTGGAGACCTATGCCATTGGTATGGGCAACATCCAACAAAGTGGAATCACTGATCTTCTGTCGGACACTTTTGATCCAAACAATGTCTTTAATCTGAATAACATCAATGAAGTCGAGGAACTTCTCAACCAAATCAAGGATCTCATTAATGGAGGATCTCTGACGTGTTCTCCTGTTTCCTTTGGAAAATAAACATGAAACGCATGTGCAATGAGTCTCCAAACATTTAGTACTGTCATTTTCAATTTTGTAGTGCATCAATTTTAATATTGTCATCTGCTACAATGCGATGTTCAGTGTTTTGTGAGTGGAATATTAAAATTTAATACTTATATATAATTGCAATAACTATATATATAGAACCTGCTAGTGGAAGGTTACATGCCCCCTTCACATTCATGTACATGCAGCTTAATCAGGTGCTTTGCATGCATCGTAATAATTGATGGTAGTCTGGCCAGCAAGACTGTAATTGATGGTTAAAGTACAGTCAAACTCTGTTAGTAAGTACCTGGGTTAGTGAGTACTCCTCGATAGTGAGTACTCCTGATTAGTGAGTACTCCTGGTTAGTGAGTACTCCTGGTTAGTGAGTACTCCTGGTTAGTGAGTACTCCTCGATAGTGAGTACTCCTGGTTAGTGAGTACTCCTGGTTAGTGAGTACTCCTGGTTAGTGAGTACTCCTGGTTAGTGAGTACCTGGGTTAGTGAGTACTCCTGGTTAGTGAGTACTCCTGGTTAGTGAGTACTCCTGGTTAGTACTACAAGATTATTAATCAAACAATATGTAATAGTTTACACAATAAATGATGAACAAAGAAAGAAAGGAATTAAATATGACCAACTTAAGCAAATAAGAAAAGATGTAAACAAAAAAATTAATACATGAAAGATACATATCAGCACTAAATTACATATGCACACGTGACTCACTAACTACTAGGTCAACACATGCAGGAAATCTAGGAATATGGTGTAATCTTGCGCGGGATCCTCGGATACACAGGATGCTAGATCGTAGCAGGGAGAAAGATAATCTGCACCTGAGCCACCCCATCATTGTGCCACTCCTGGTTAGTGAGTGCTCCTGGTTAGTGAGTACTCCTGGATAGTGAGTACCTGGGTTAGTGAGTACTCCTGATTAGTGAGTGCTCCTGGTTAGTGAGTACTCCTGGTTAGTGAGTACTCTTGGATAGTAAGTACCTGGGGTAGTGAGTACTCCTGGATAGTAAGTACCTGGGTTAGTGAGTACTCCTGGTTAGTGAGTACTCCTGATTAGTGAGTGTTCCTGGTTAGTGAGTACTCCTGATTAGTGAGTACTCCTGGTTAGTGAGTACTCCTGGATAGTGAGTACCTGGGTTAGTGAGTACTCCTGATTAGTGAGTGCTCCTGGTTAGTGAGTACTCCTGGTTAGTGAGTACTCTTGGATAGTAAGTACCTGGGGTAGTGAGTACTCCCTGGATAGTAAGTACCTGGGGTAGTGAGTACTCCTGGATAGTAAGTAGTCATTGCTCTGTCCCTACCTCATGCAATACCATTGACAGCACCTTGGATAGTAAGTACCTCTGGTAGTGAGTACCTATTTTGCCTTCCCTTGGGGGTACTTACTATCCAAGTTCTGCTGTACCTCATTTTCATACATTTGTTTTCATTTGGACTTGTGGTATGAAGAGCTGGGCATGCACTAGGCAACACTTCAGGCGACATTGTTGGGGCAACATGTTGTGTCAGCAATGTTGCTCAGTGTATGTGAATGTTGCTTGTTGCCAGGAGCAAGCAAGCAACATGTTGCCATGCAGGAGCAAGCAAGCAACATGTTGCCAGGAGCGAGCAAGCAACATGTTGCCAGGAGCAAGCAAGCAACATGTTGCCAGGAGCAAGCAAGCAAGCAAAATGTTGCCAGGAGCGAGCAAGCAACATGTTGCCAGGAGCGAGCAAGCAACATGTTGCCAGGAGCAAGCAAGCAACATGTTGTCAGGAGCAAGCAAGCAACATGTTGCCAGGAGCAAGCAAGCAACATGTTGCCAGGAGCAAGCAAGCAACATGTTGCCAGGAGCGAGCAAGCAACATGTTGCCAGCACATGCACATACAGAAAATGTTCCATTCTCTGGAAACATGTTTCCCAAAACATCAAAGGTTACCTAGGAGATGATCAGGTGCAGAAGAGCATGAGTGTCAGAATGCTTGTCAGATATTATATCATATTATGTATTAGTATAATGAAAGAGTACTTGTATCAAGTATAAATTTATACAGGAATGTGTTAGTAATTATTTTCAAAACAATTGTCGAAGTTTACAAAACATAAACATAAATGGCTCTCAATGTTCAGCTGTAGCAGTTACTTTCCTCGATACAGTATACAAGTCCTGTTTTCTACAGGTACGATATGTAAGATCCTCCCTCAGTGTTCACTCCTTCTTTGCTTGGTCAGCATATACGCATGCATCTCCTTCCAGTGTTGGTCTTCCCTGTGTGTGTGTGTGTGTGTGTGTGTGTGTGTGTGTGTGTGTGTGTGTGTGTGTGTGTGTGCGTGCGTGCGTGCATGCAATGATGTGTGTGTGTGTGTGTGTGTATGTGTGTGTGTGTATGTGTGTGTGTGTGTGTGCATGCATGTGTGTGTGCGTGTGTATGCACATCAGGTGATCCATGTACAAAGGAAGTTTACCTCCACACATGGATCATCGAACCCGTACACTCTTGCTGGCAACATGTTTACACTAGCCAACTTCCCAGTTTGTTTGCATTTGACATCTAACAAGGCTTCTGTAGTCTGTGGACACACACAATGAGAACAAGACACGCACCACACATGTATCACACATGTACTATCACTTCCAGACTATTCGTGCATCTACGCACGACATGGATGGTGTGTACAGGAGGGAGGGGGTGAGAGTGTGAGAGGGTATATACTGGTAGTACTCCACCAGGTCCATCTGTAGAAGTTGGCATGTAATGTGTACATATATATATTAACTGGCATGTTGTGTGTGTGGTGTGTGGTGTGTGTGTGTGTGTGTGTGTGTGTGTGTGTGTGTGTGTGTGTGTGGTGTGTGTGTGTGTGTGTGTGTGTGTGTGTGTGTGGTGTGTGTGTATATAGCAAATGGCATGTGGCATGTGGTGTGTGTGTGTGTGTGTGTGTGTGTGTGTGTGTGTGTGTGTGTGTGTGTGTGTGTGTGTGTGTGTGTGTGTGTGTGTGTGTGTGTGTGTGTGTGTGTATAGCAATTAACTTTGCATGCATACAGAACTATAGGACCTGTAGCATCTGCACACGCACACACTGAGGAGGATTTAAAATGTCTTCTAATCTAAGAAAATAATTAGTCAACAACAGGTGGATATTAATCATTCAAGTCTTTGTGTGCAACTCTATATCCAGTCAGTAACCACTTCAAAGGTGCTTTAAAGTTCAAATCGGATTCAAAACAGTCTATTTACCACCAAAAAGATTACAAATTATAATTGCAAATTGCGCCAACAAAACATGGAACCACTTTAAGATGACAAATGTAACTTTAATGTGATATTGTTAGCAGGAGGAGGCAGTATACACTATAGACTGGACCAGCCTAACTTGTGCTCTGAAAGTTCCAACTGCCATGCAGTGTGTCATGCCTTCTATGTAACTTGCCTGGTGTGTAGCAAACAACTTCCCAGTTTGATCTGATTTAATTCTCCAACATGTGTGGTCTGTGGCCATGTGCAATGAAAACTAAGCAGGTTGTACTAACTCGGTTCTGACAATCAGCTACCAATATCCAAACCCCGGGCTTGCAGCTATGTGGACTGGCTATAAAAGCAGGCCAGCCCTTGACCCTCCCCACAAGCTACAAGCTACACCGTACATGCACGTACTAAGAATTACAGCCAGTTGAGAAGTAGCTGCACAAGTGCTGGATATCTTAAGTCCACAGAAAAACCACTAGCTGGAACTGTCGGTCCGATATGTGAGCCCAGATGTCCTAATTATGTCATGCTAATCTCCAGCTTCACATGATTTTGTCTCATTAATTGCCAAATTTCTTCACCACCACAGGAAGGTTCCTGCTCTTCTCCCTCTTGCGCTTGTTGCGCTCCTGGTTCCGACTGAGGCACGAAGAGGAGGTTTTACACTTCCCACAACATCTACTACCACTACTCCTAAGCCAATATCTTGCTCTTCTGTTCTGGTCAAGCTGAACCCATCATTGTACCCTCACTGCTGTACTCCTGGTCCGTGGAAGCTTGATAGAGAAGAAGCAGCTCCTGAATGTCCTTCTGGAAAGAGATATGTTCTTACTAGGAAGACTTGTCCCGGTCAACCTGGAACCAAGACAGTCTGTGAGGACTGCAGTTGATGCATTAATTTTACTTACTAATTTCAAGATGAATTCACATACATAAAGTGCCATACACACACACACACACACACACACACACACACACACACACACACACACACACACACACACACGTGCACACACACACACACACACACACACACACACACACACACACCACCCCACCACCACCACCACCACCACCACCACTCAAAATACAGATCTGTGCGTGCATATTTATACACACTCACAGATAATGGACAGCTGCTTTCTCCTTTATCTGTGTACTAGGTGAACCAACCATTAAACAAAAAGCCGAAAACTTCATTCAAAGCCTTAATCTTGGTGACAATGTCGGTAATGTTAATACCATTAATTCCGCAAGAGTAGCGTATAGGAAACTTAGTGTGCAGACGTTCAATACCACACGAGGAAAGCGCTCCTTGTCTGTCCCTTGTCCAAGCAGTTCCTCAGAAAAGAGAATCTGCCAAGACAGTGAGTCAATTCAGATTGTTTGCATATAATTTGTCTTCTCTTATAGTATTATACAATGTTTGTAAGACTTCATAATTGAAGTGCTGCAGAGTCATCTAAGGTGCCACAGAGTCATCTAAGGTGCTGCAGAGTCATCTAAGGTGCTGCAGAGTCATCTAAGGTGCCACAGAGTCATCTAAGGTGCTGCAGAGTCATCTAAGGTGCTGCAGAGTCATCTAAGGTGCTGCAGAGACATCTAAGGTGCTGCAGAGTCATCTAAGGTGCTGCAGAGTCATCTAAGGTGCTGCAGAGTCACCTAAGGTGCTGCAGAGTCATCTAAGGTGCTGCAGAGTCATCTAAGGTGCTGCAGAGTCATCTAAGGTGCTGCAGAGTCATCTAAGGTGCTGCAGAGTCATCTAAGGTGCTGCAGAGTCACCTAAGGTGCTGCAGAGTCACCTAAGGTGCTGCAGAGTCATCTAAGGTGCTGCAGAGTCATCTAAGGTGCTGCAGAGTCATCTAAGGTGCTGTAGAGTCATCTAAGGTGCATTTGTACGTATGTACAGTAGAACCTTGGATAGTGGACGCTCTCAAATAAGGACACAACATAGTGAATCTCTCGACAAAGGACACAGATTCAGATCCCTGTTATCGGTAGTTCCTATACAATTGGAACTTTCAATAGAGGACAACTTCTCTACAAAGGAAAACTATAATTCAATTTAATAATATACAGTGGAACTTGCTAGTAAGTACCTGGTTTAGTACATACTCCTGGATAGTAAGTACTCCTCATTCTGTCCCTGTGTTTACCTCATGTACATAAACCAACCCTGATAGTAAGTACCTGGTTTAGTCCATACTCCTGGGTAGTAAGTACTCCTCATTCTGTACCTGTGTTTACCTCATGTACATAAACCAACCCTGACAGTAAGTACATACCTCTAATAAGAAGTACTGATTTTATGTCCCCTTCAAGGTGTGTACTAAGCCAGTCTCACCATATTGTCCTTGAGGTTTCCTATATCCAGAGGTACCCGATACGTCTGCAAACAGAAAAATTGCTATTAAGATTAACTTAGGACAGATTATCGGTCGATAATGTACATGAAGTGATACAGAAATCAATTGCAGTGTTCATGCTGTCATACATCAGATCATTTCAATTAAAGTAAGCTGCTGCCATAAATTTAAGAGACATTAATCAATCATTTGTCCTCTTCATCACTGTAGTTCTAAGCAACTCTTGTAAAGGACGCAGATCAGCTAATGATCCTGAAACTGAGAACCAGCTTCTTGCTGACCTTGTACAGTCGCAGGATGACATGTACAACAACAGAAGGAGAAGGAGACAATCTACACTTCCACCTACAGAAAGAAATGTCTACTTTGTCGTGGACTCTTCTGGAAGTATTGGTAGCAGCACCTATCAACGTGTACTTCGTGTTTTGGCGGACTTTGCCACTCTGTTCTGTGGAGATGCTAGCATTGGTATGGTTTCATTTGCAACTGTCATTGATCTCGAATTCTGTCCTACTTGTTTGAGGAATCTTGACGAGACTGCTTATCGTCAGCAAGTTTCTCAAAAGATCAAATCAGCCAGGTACCATGCTGGGTGGACCAACACGGGAGAAACAGTCAAGTGCTTGTCAGAGGTTCTCCTTCCTTCTCCTGACTGCCGAATCACCACCAAGCCTACTCAGCTGGTGTTCTTCACTGACGGTCGTGCCAATGGTTGTACTGAGGTCCCACCTGCTCTAGCTTCCCTCACAGCACGCTACCCCACTCTGGAGACCTATGCCATTGGTATGGGAGACATCAAACAAAGTGGAATCACTGATCTCCTGTCAGATACTTTTGATCCGAACAATGTCTTTAATCTGAATAACATCGACGAACTAGAACAACTTCTTAAACAAATCAAGGATCTCATCAGTGGAGGGTCTCTGGCGTGTTCTCCTGTCTCCTTTGGGAAGTAATGGATGATGAAACTGTAATCGTTCATATGTAACTGTTATAATACTAAATCTTATACTTTTATATGTAACCAACCCCACTGTGCTCTAGTGCAGTCAATATTGTTTCTTTTACTTAATATTAATAAGCACACGTACCTAATAGCATTTCATTTCAAATTTCAGATCATTTGAATAAGCGGCAATTCGAGTGTACTGGGCAACTCAGTGTATCTCAGAGTGGCGGAAGCCCATGTGCAAACAGTGTGGAGCAGTGCTGTGCGCAGTGTGTAAGTCTTGCTGCCCTTGTGTTTGAGGGAGGGGGGTGAGGTGGTCGGAAACAGCAGGCAGAAAGCAGGAAGGTGCCTCACGAGGTACATTCCACTAGAGCTAATTTAAAGGACAAATTAAGGCTCGAAACAACTGAACCACTGAACACTACATGTTAACAACTAGGTCATACTGAATAACTTCCTATAGACTCTGACATTAATTCCTTACAACATCTAACAACTTAAGGCTTCCTTAGTTCATGTACACACACACACACACGCACACACACACACACACACACACACACACACACACACACACACACACACACACACACACACAAATGAAATCAAAACAATTAAAGCTGTCTTCTAACTGTGCATTGTAAGACTGTCATGAAAGGTATAAAAGTAGGCAGAACTTGACTTGCACTAGCAGGGGCCCGGGAATCAGCACAGTCTCGTGGATTGGAAAGCTCTGTGTTGAATTCATCTGAAAATTGCAGCCTAAAATGTGAGTTTGCAGGGACAGTGCACACACAGCAACTTGTCTGTTTGACTGGCTGCATGCATACTTTTGCCTATGTTCATATGCAAAATCTTCTCAATTCACTTTTCTCTGCCACCACAGGAAACCTCCGGTGCTTCTCTTCTTCGCTTTTGCTGCATTCCTGGTTTCTAGTGAGGCAGGTCGAGTTGGTATTCCTGGAAGAGGAGGCTTAACAATTGGCCCTCCTGGTACCAGAAAACCAATATCCTGCACTTCAATTCTGGTCAAACTGTACCCGTCAAGGTACCCTCACTGCTGTACTCCTGGTCCATGGAAGCTGCTTAGACAAGAAGCAGCTCCTAAAAAGGAATGTCCTTCTGGAAGGAGATACATTCTCACAAGGAAAACATGCCCTGGTCAGAAAGGGACCGAGCCAGTCTGTAAGTAGTGAAGTGGACCACTACTACTCACACCCATGTGTATGTACACATATTATTTCAATGTATAATTAAATAATATAAAATTGCTACTACATCTGCAGGTGAGCCCACAATCAGAGAAAAAGCTGCAAACTTGATCAAGCAGCTCAATCTTGCAAACCAACCAGCACCTGGCCATCGTGGTATGCCTGGGCGACCTGGTCCACCTGTGCGACCTGGACCAACTGTGCAACCTGGACCACCTGGGCGACCTGGTCCAACTGGGCAACCTGGACCACCTGGGCGACCTGGTCCAACTGGGCAACCTGGACCACCTGGGCCACCTAGGCCACCCAGCAATAGGCCTGGTGTGTCTGTGCCTTGCCCCAGTACTTCTTCAGAGAAGAGAGTCTGCCAAGACAGTGAGTCAATTTGGGCTGCATGCATGGATCACTTGACTGCATACAATCACGTGTGTGTAGCCTAGTGTGTGTAGCCTAGTGTATGTAATGCGTAAACTAGCACAAACTATGCATTAAATGCATCATTTTCTGTATCAACCTGTACTATACGTCTCAGGTGTACTACACACACAATGTACATGCAGGTGAACTACAGGTGAACTACAGGTGAACTACAACTTGGTGATTCAGTTTTTTGTGATCTTGCAGTTGTAAGCCAGTCCTGCCTAGGACCAAGAGGACCACCAGGGCCACCGGGACCAAGAGGACGAAGGGCTGCTCCTGATGCCGATGAATCTGAAAGGGAGCTTCTTGCCGATCTCGTACTAGCACAGGACTACTTCTACTCCAACAACAGGATTAAGCGTGACGCTCTTCCTGCAACGAAGAGAAACGTCTTCCTTGTTGTGGACTCATCTGGAAGCATTCCCTACAGCACCTATCGAAAAGCCCTTGAT